>CAUYRT010103599.1:0-11334 GCA_963574885.1 Lepilemur ruficaudatus
GTTGTCTGTTTGCTCTCATGATAATTTCCTTGGATGTGCAGAAGCTTTTTAGTTTGATCTGGTCCCATTTATTTATTTTTGTTGTTGCTGTGGTTGCCTTTGGGGTCTTCTTCATAAATTCTTTGCCTAGGCCAATATCTATAAAAGTTTTTCCAACATTTTCTTCTAGAATTTTTATAGTTTCATGCCTTAGGTTTAAGTCTGTTATCCACAGTGTGTTGACTTTTGTGAGAGATGAAAGGTGTGGATCCTGTTTCAGTCTTCTACAGGTGGCTATCCAATTTTCCCAGCAGCATTTATTGAATAAGGATTCTTTTTCCTAGTGTATGTTTTTGTCTGCTTTGTCAAAGATTAGATGGCTATATGAGGATGGTTTTATATCTGGGTTCTCAGTTCTGTTCCATTGGTCTATGTCTCTGTTATTGTGTAAGTGATATGCTGTTTTAGTTACTATAGCCTTGTAGTATAGGTTGAATTCTGATAAATTGATGACTTCCAATTTAATATTGCTTTTTCTATATGGAGTCTTCTCTGGTTCCATTCAAAGTGTAGAATTATTTTTAAATAGCTGATATAGTTAAATTTTGTGTATAGTTATAAATGGATATCATTTATGCAATAAACATGTCTATGGAAGTGTATATACTTTATTCTTAGCTCCCTTCTTAATCTTCAGAATCTCAAGAACACAGAAAGTAATGCACGTACATATCCCATTCTTTTTCAAGGAAGTACCAAGTTGTAAAATTTCTAGTTAAAAGGTCCCAGATATGCTTCCCCCCACCCACAGGTATGGAATGTGAAGGTAAGAATAAATAAATATTGAAGTTTCTGTATTTCTTTTCATATTTGGGCTCCTAACTGTTCATAATCATCCTCTATCCTTATATAATTTATATCTCTTAAATTAGTATTACATAAGAATCAGATTGACAATGACAAAACCACAAAAAGATAAGAAAAATTGAACTGCATAAATTTATGATTAGATCTTATAATTTTGGAAAGGTATAATCGACACCTTTGAAATGCTTGAAATTTAAGAGTATTAATGTATTTCTACAGACTCACAACTTATTCTTGAATCACATTTCTGTGATTTTCATTTTTTATGCCAGTTAACTTTCTTTCAGATTTCATTGAGGTTTATCTTTCACTCAATGATTGTTTTTCACAAAGAAATACAAATTTTTGGCACTTTACTATATTTTCTGCAAAGATAATTTTCAGGCAAGAACAAAACCACATTGAAATGCAGATGCTGGACAGCCTAATATACCCAATTGCTAGTTAAACAGCATGTGTACTCAACCATCCTTGACGTTTTTCAAAGTGTGTCTCAGCAAAAGTACAAACTACTTAACATAATAAATCTTTGGTATTCTTGGGGGAAAAGTACAATGTTGTAAATGCTAAGTGCCTACATTTTACAGGAAAAAGGCTTAGGATGTATTTTAATTAAGATAGCACTGAATTCATGTTTTATAAGATTTAAGAGTCTTTTAATAGCAGATATGAGATTTGGATAGATGGAAGACAGAATTCTTTGTGACTTATAGCTCCAAATGAGAGAAAGCCACCAGACAAGGCAACCCAGGGAATTGTAGGGGCAGCTTACCTATGACAAGCAGAGTGAGGTTAGCTAGGTTTCCTGGGCTCTTGTGGATTGGCTAACTTAAATAATTTTGTGGGCTCTGAAGGCATAGGGCTGTCCCTAGTTGTCTGGTACTTGTTCCCAGGGCAATTAGAGCAAATGCTTAGTGATTTGGAGTGTGAGAGTCCAACAAGGGAAATGGTTGGAGAGTGGACTTAGCTGCTCAAAAAGGGAAACTAACCAGCCTTTAGCCAGGGCCAAAAAACTCTGCCAAGACAGCGTTAAATAAACAACCACCCAACCAAAACAAAACTGTATTACAATTTGTTATCAAATAAACTTCAAAATTTTAGACTTAACCCAATAGAAGTTTATTTTTGGCTCACATAATGCTTAAGTCAAATGCAGATGATTGTGGTGGATGGGCAGCTTCTATGTTGAAATTCAGAGACTTGTCCTTTGCCCATCTTATGACTCTTCCATCATTAGGACCTTGAAGTCCTTTTCTGGATTCTCTGGATCCTGTTGACAGATGTCAGAGGAGAGTGTGAAGAAAGTACACTTGCTCCTAACCAAAGACCTTCCCTTATGCTCATATTCAATTGGCTAGAAGCAGTCACTTAGACTGCTAAATAGAAAAGGGTTGAAGCTAGTAAATGTAGTCCCTGGTTAGGCTGCTACTTCCCAGCAAAAGCTCTTACTGTGTGACAGGGAATACAATTCTTTGGTGGACATATAGCTGTTTTTGTCACAAGGAAGTTTTAAAATATATATCTGTATATATCCATATAAATACAATTTTATGTATACATGTACATATAACATATAGTATATACGCATATATGTATATACAGATAGATTTAATAAGAAATGATTGTTATATTAAATATCTTTAGATAAAGATGAATTTAACTCATTATAGAAGATTTCAACTGTGATATAAGTATTGATTCCTAATGGGCCCTTGAGATTCTTGCTTTCTTTTCGGTAGATTTTTTTTCGTGGTATGAAATGTTGTAAATATGGTCTGGAAGGATTTATTGCTGATTTCCAATTACTTGATATAATTAGAATCTTACATAATATTACACAAGCAAATTCTGATACAAAAGAATATGTATTTATTTATTGCTCTACATTATGTTTCTGACTTTTGTCCATATTTCTGCACATCCTTGTAGATGGTTCATTCTTGCTGTGTAGTATTCAGTAGAATCAATGTACCACAGTTTTTTTTTTTTATCCATTGTACTGTTGATGAGTATTTGAATAGAATCCTGCTTGAAGCTGTTATGAGTAGTGCTCCCCATATTTTAGAAAATGCTTTTTGATGAGACTATGTATACATTTATGTTGCATATATGCCTAGAAATGAAATTTCTGGTCTATAGAGTATGAATATGTTGAGTTTACATACTCATAATTTTCTAGTCTTTGTTAACTACCTATTATAAATTGATTATCAGTAAAGTAAGCCACTTTTCCTACACTCTCCTTATTTCATTTTGTTGCACAAAACTTTTTTTAAATAATAAAAGTACAAAAAAAATTTTGGGGAACGTCCCCCATTAATTTCACTAACATACAACGTGTTTCATTTTTTCTGTTTCCTTCTAGAGTTGGATTGTGAGAGTATATTAATTATAATATGGGCTTTGAATTAAGCTTTCTTAGTTAACATTATGTGAATATTTGTATGTATTTCTGTGCTTTTTGTAATTATAAATTTTTATGACTGCATTGAATTCATCTCTAAAAAGTAGCAATTTCCTATCAGACTATTTAAAGTATTTTCAATTTTCCCTAATTCTTTTTGAAACAATTTATATTTTTAAACTGTACTGTATTTTTTGGTACTCAGTTTCTTGGGTTTGCTATCTGCCTGGGAAAAGAAAGCAACATATATTTTCTGTCTCTGACCTTTAGCAAGTGTAGAGGAAAGTACAACTTTTTCCTACTGTACATCAACATACTAACCTCAATATTAACTGGTACTTAGTCTGCCTCAAGCCAGAGTGACATTACATTTCTTTCTAGAAGGTTAAATTGGTAAGAACTCAATAACTAAATTCTTGGTTGAAAATTGGACATTTGGTTCTACCATGATTTCTTCTTTGTTACAAAACTGGACATGTCTGGTACAGAAGGAAGAGAAAGTTTTTTTTTTTCTTTATTCCCAAGCTCTGTAAGTTCCACTGTGCATCTTAATGATTGCCTATTCCTTCTCTACCCCCAACACTAACTCACATCCCTGAAGCTTTTACATTTCACAATAAATGCAACTAAATGACATTTAGGAAGACTAAAGCAAATGACATACTCACTGGGGAAATGCCACAAACAAAAACACTTCCTTAATTCTGGACCTAATGCTGTGACCAGGAATGTCTTCAATCTGTTGGCTTTTGTTTTGATTCTCAAAAGATTAAAGAATTAATCTTTATTAAAGATTAAAGAATGTATTAAAGAATGTTTTCCCCTCAGACTCGAGTATTCTCATTGGGTATATAAATTAAAGCAGAAACTGTGTTTTTCAGTGACAGACCTAAATGCAGCATAGAGATAGACATGACTCCCGGAAGTAATCCTAGTGAGGAGAAGGTGTCAAAACAAAATCAATATGCACAGAAGTATTAACTCAGTGTTTACAGCTAATTACATTTTGGCAGAGTGTCACTACTCTTTATAAAAACCAATTGATTTACATCTAAGTGATTAAGAGAAAAAGTTACAAGGTAACTGGGATAGCCTAATTTAATTAGTCATTTTTCCTCATTATTTCATTTAAAAATTTGTGAAGAAGTATATAATATTTAAAAAGTGATGAGAAAATTTTGGAAATTTTATTTATTGTTTAATATCAGAATATTACAGGGGTACAAATGTTTTGGTTACATAGATTGCTTTTGTGCTGCTTGAGGCAAAGTTATAAGCATATCCATCACTCAGATAGTGTACATTGTACCCGTTAGGTATGATTCCACCTATCCCCTGTTCCCCCCTCCCACTTGCTTGATTTCCATTGAATTTTACTTCCATCTGTGCACATGAGTGCTATTTGGTTAGTTACAATTTTAATAGTATATGTGGTGTTTGTTTTTCTATTCTTGCCATACTTCACTAAGGAGAATAGTTTCCAGTTCCATCCAGGTTGTTACAAAAGGAATTAATTCATTTTTTTAAATGGCTGAGTAGATCTCCGTGGTATACATATACCACATTTTATTAATCCACTCATGTATCTATCAATGGGCACTTGGCATGATTCCACATCTTTGCATCTGTGAATTGTGCTGCAATAAACATTCTAGCGCAAATGTCATTTTGATAAAATGACTTATTTTCTTTAGAGTAAATACCCAGTAGTGGGATTACTAGATCAAATGGTCTAGTTTTAGTTCTTTGAGGAATCTCCATACTATTTTCCATAGAGATTGTACTAGTTTGCAGTCCCACCAAGAGTATATAAGTGTTCCTTTCTCTCCATGCCAGCATCTATTGTTTTGAGACTTTTGGTAAAAGCTGTTCTTACTGGGATTAGGTGATATCTCATTGTGGTTTTGCTTTGCGTTTCCCTGATGATTAGTGATGTTGAGCATTTTTTCATACGTTTATTGGCCATTAGTCTGTCTTCTTTTGGAAAGTTTCTCTTCATGCATTAATGGGGTTTTTACTGGGGTTGTTTGTATTTTCTTGGTGATTTGTTTGAGTTCTTTGTAGATTCTGGTTATTAGCCCTTTACAGGATGGATAGCATGCAAATATTTTCTCCCATTCTGTAGGTTGTCTGTTTGCTCTGTTGATTATTTTCTTGGCTATGCATAAGATTTTTAATTTAATCAAGTCCCATTTGTTTATTTTTGTTATTGCTGTGATTGCCATTGGTGTCTTCTTTATAAATTCTTTGCCTAGGCCTTTATCTAGAAGAGTTTTTCTAACATTTTCTTCTAGAATTCTGATGATTTTATATCTTAGGTTTAAGTCTGTTATCCATCTTGAATTAATTTTAGTGAGTGGTGAGAGGTATGGATCCTGTTTCAATTTTCTACGTGTGGCTATCCAATAGTCCCAGCACTATTTATTGAATAGGAATTCTTTTTCCCCGTGTATATTCTCATCTGCTTTGTCAAAGATCACATGGCAATATGTGGATGATTTTACATCTGGGCACTCAGTTCTGTTCCATTGGTCTCTATCTCTATTTTTGCTCCAAAAGCATGCTGTTTTGGTTACTATAGCCTTGTAGTGTATCTTAAAGGCTGATAAGGTGATGCCCCCAGATTCATTCCTTTTGCTTAAAGTTGCTTTGGCTATTTAGGTTCCAAACGAAGCACAGAATTATTTTTTTCTGGATCTGCAAAAAATGATGGTGGTATTTTGATGGGGATTACATAAAATCTGTAAATGAATATAATCTTTCCAGAAGAGTAAGTAACTTTGATAGTCAAATAATAAGTTTCTGTTTATTCTCGAATTAAGTAGCTGTATGTAGCTAATGTTTTGAGCTCAGTACTTTTACAAGGGTAGTCTACATTATAGAAATAATATTAGTATTTTAATTATATAATTTTTAGCAGACTCCAACAAATAAGAAACTTCTTAGTTATCAGTACAACAATATTCCTTAAGAGCTTAATGAAATTTTAGTAAGAGGATCCCTAAGAAGAAGCTTTGAGATTTAAGTATTCCATCATTTCAATGCTTACATGTAAGGCTTGCACAGAATGCCATAGAATGACAAATTGAATTGCAGAAATTTATGGGGCAGAGTAAATTCATCAACATAATCATTTCCTCTTAAAATTTTTTTCTATGTGAAACATTGTAAAATATACAGTGCGACTTACCAGATGCAAAAAGATTTCTTTTTCTAAGAAAGTTCTGCTAAACACACGTAAGTCTGCTTTTCTCAAGGATAATCAGTTAAACATGAATATTATTTACCCTGGAGGATATTTCTCCTGGATCTCACTAAAGAAGGAAAATAAAGAGTTAGTTGCACAATACAGTCAAATGTTACCATGTTAAAGACATACTGGTAGTCTCTGTTAAAATAAGATATATTATCACTGATTATTAAAGTTTTGTCTTAGTGCCTGAATAGCTAGTTATTGACATAGACAATTCTTTGTAATTTACCAGCATGAAATTACAATATAAGACTGAATTGTAGAGATGTCTAAAATGTCCTTGAAATGAAAAGAGAAAATGGCTCAGACTCTATTTCAAAAGTGAATATATATTTCTCACTGCAAGAAAAAATGAAATAACTTTGTATTCATTAGAGTCTTTGAAATAATCTTCAATTAAACAGACAATAAATTGCCAGGACCTACATAGATAAAACTTTAATCTTACATAGACTATTTTCTACCATTCACTTACTTATCACACTTTAAAAATTTTTTTTTCTGTTTCTATTTGAGCTCATGCTAACAAATACTTTCTGGAAAAGGGAGATGTAATAAAATAAGCTTTTGAATTTCTGAAGAACTATCATATTATTTCATATTAGCATTAAATATGTCAACTTTTGTAGATTAAGGAGAACAGAGATATGGAAAAATCACTCTTCTTTAATAAGTATTTCTTAAACTAAACTGAGTTATTAATTGTCAAATAAAAATGTTTCAGATTATTGTAATTAATATACCATAATTGCCAACTTAATTTGAGAATGGCAGCTTAATTTGAGCTGACACATAAGGAATATTAATTACAATACTATGAAATTTTTATAGGTTCTAACTTTATAATAACCATTTTACATTTACCTTATTTAAACTTCATAAATAAAATCAGAAATAAAAATTAAAGAAAATAAACCTATAACCATCCTTTGAGATGGGTGCCATTGTTGAGCTTCCCTTTGCAGGTGAGAAAACTGTTGCTAAGAAGTTATATATTCCTAAACTCACACAGCAGTAAGGGGCAGAGTCAGGATTTCTACCCAATTCTCTCTGCCTGTAAAATAGAAACACACTTTCTCTTGTACCTTATATCGAACCATCACCCAAAGTATTGCAATGTCACTTCTCTGTTGGTATGGTTTCAGTAGTGCTGATCTTAGGGATGATTAAAGAATGCTTGGAGATGCATCTCTCATAGCCTTTTGAAATTTGCAACCGCCTATCATTAGAGAGAGCTGCATGTGGGAAGTACATAGAAAAGTATATTATCTTTTAATCCTTCATGGCCATCTATTCTCTTCATACATAATTATGTGTGGACACTGGTGGTTTCAACAGGACTTCATAGAATTATGGCACAATCTGATTTATGATTTACATCTCTTTTGATACAGTATTTAAACCAAAGTGGATGGCTATGTTTTACTTTTCTGACATAGCAGAGGTTTTATATTTTACTATATGATATATGCAAAGTTTTTTCCAAAGATATTGACAATATAGATACATTTGAAAATGTATGCATCCCCAAGTGGGTTTCTTTTTCCTGAAATTATATTCCCCAAATGAATATTTATTTATTTTTTATGAAATAATTTGCAAGCAATCTTTTAAAAGTAGTTATTAAGGGGATTGTAATCTTTTTAACTCTTTGAAACCAGAGAAAGATGATTATCACTGAGGAGAGATGGGATAGATGAGCCGAGGGGAGGAGATGTGGTAACAGGAACTTCCTCAGACAGGAATTAGGATCAAATGATGAATCTTGAGTGCACAACGAGCTGCTCCTTGTCACTGTGGCACACTCTGGGAGCAAAGAGAGAGCTCTGGTCTTTGATGTGTGAAGGAGTTGGAATCAGAAAAGCTGTTGGGGTATGTGAGTGCTCCAGACACTATGAGTTACCTAAATTAGTCGGTCCATCCTTGTATTTATTCTTTCTCTCAACACATATTCACCAATCTCTACTTTGTACAAGTCACTGAACTACTTGTAGGGGATATAACAATGACTGAATGAAACATGGCCTTGAATATCATGAGCTTTTAGTTCATTAGAGGCTAAAATTAATAAAAAAGACAATGTAGTTTTAAATGTCAGTGTGATAAGTACTATCATGGGAATTTGATAGGATGGCATATTATGGGATTTTCTGTTTGTAATGACTGAGGGTCCAGTCAAGGTCTAGTTGGAGTTTCTTTCTAGAAATGGGTTTGCTAGTTTATAGTGAAAGCTTGGCATTTGTAAACAATATTGGTGACAAGATTTGAGGACATATGAAGAGTTGGAAAATGTGATTCTCATAGACCATAGATAGTGGGGTAGGAAAAACGGAGAAGACTATTAGACACTGAGCTGAAAGGGCTGAGGAAGGGTATTGAGCAAAAGCGAGAAGTGTACTTTGGAAGCACATTCTGGTCACAGTGTAGTGGGTGGAATAGAAGAGAGGCAGAAGAACCAGATGAAAACTAATAAAACACCTTCCTCTCACTGCTTACCAGATGTATGAGTGTGTGTTTACTTACACAAGAGACACTATCTATGGATGCTGGCTATAGGAATCAGACTTGCATTAATGTTGGAGGAGCTGGAAGAGTATAGGTCTGGAAAAGTGCAGCAGAAATAGCTACTAATGTCTTCCCAAAGCAGGTGGAGAAGCTGGAATTCATGGAGAAGTCCAAAAAGCCATCATTGGCTGCTGAAATCATGAAGCAGAAACTCATGGTGAGAAGTCAGTTAAGCAGCTAGGGCTGATCTACATGACTTCCTGAGAATAATGGTTTCCGGTTTATGCCACCCTCTAAATCTTGCTTGAATTATTGTGTGCATTGGCAAACTCCAGAAACTCAAAGCAAGTGGTTGTAGTGTTAAGTTGACAACAGAAACTCCAACACAGTAAGTATAGACTCCTGTGCCTAAAAACACAAGACCCATGAGTATCAAACTCCAAACCATCTTTCTATCTTTATGCGCTTCTAGTGGATCCCTGTGTTCAGTCACAAAAACCTGTAAATTCCTACACACACTGCTATTCCTTCTGCTCTGTTAACTTCCCTTCCCTTCTCTGTTTTTGATATCTTCTACTTCTTTCAAGGTCCTGACCATGGTTTTCATATGATAAATCTACACTTAATGTCCCAAGCAGAATTGGCTTACCCTTGTCTGTTGTATCACTTAGGATGGGATTCAGCTGTGTGTAATAGAACAGTCTACTATAGTGGCTAAAATAACAGAGGAGTTTTTGTATCTTATACAAGTGATTCAGGGGTAGCAGTTGAGAATTGAAATGAGAAATCAACAGATTTTCTGCATTCTTAGCATATGGCTTTTGTCCTCATAGCTTCAACTCAAATGACCCAAAACCAGACATCACATCCACATTCCAGGTAGGAGGAAGGAGAAAATGGAAGAGGCAGCCTCAGCAGATGTCTGCTTACATTTCACTGACCAGACTTGAATCACAAAGCAATCTCTGGCTGCAGTGGGTCTAGTAAATCAATCTTTAGCTTACAAATCTCCATAGAATTAGTAAAGGAGGAGGAGTAAGCATAGTTGTGGAGTAAATTAACCTACAGTATCTGCCACACTGTATTTCTCAAAGCATTTTGAATATAAAACTTTCCACACTGAATCATCATTATTTATGTTCTTATTGGTCTCACTGAATAGGATGCCAGAATCACAGGGAAAGTGGCAATGTCTCATTTGTCTTTCCACCCCAAACATTTAGAAAGTTGTAGAATAAATGAGAAAACACCATGTTGGAATATGTTGAGATTTTAATAAAACAGAACTAAGCATTGTTGAGTAAGTAGATTCAAGCAGAGTATAAAAACCTCAACCCCCAAAGGATACAATAGTTCAATGCTAAGTGATTGAAATAGTTGTATCCATACAGTACAGATGGTACAGAGTTAAATGAAGTAGAAATAAGTATTTATAACAACTAGCGGAGCTATGAACATATGAATTATATTTCCAGGTCAAAAAGGACTTTCATAGTTTGTTGGTAATCCTGTCATTTTTGATTTACAGTATAAGTGATGATGACATTAACACTGTATGCTTTTCTAAATGTCATGTTCCTCAGTCTATTCTAGGACTGTTAGGTTTATTTATTAGAGATATTAAATAAGCTAAAACCATATCCTGTAATTTCCTCATTCAGTCATTTTGAATTCTGGGTCACATCACACTGTGTTATTTATCTCTATGATAAGTTTTTCTCTAAATAGAAGAGGATTTGACAATCCAAATGTAACATTTTATTTACAA
This sequence comes from Lepilemur ruficaudatus, assembly GCA_963574885.1. Lineage (NCBI taxonomy): Eukaryota > Metazoa > Chordata > Mammalia > Primates > Lepilemuridae > Lepilemur > Lepilemur ruficaudatus. The sequence goes on from CAUYRT010103599.1 coordinate 10,777, forward strand.
AGAAATGGAAAATAATAGACTTTATTAATTCCAAGTGTTTTTCTGAATGACTGACTAATTTGAAACTCTGATGGATTCAGGGAATTTTTAATCTACTTTTTTAAATTCACTTAATATACAAAATTCATAGTTTGCATGCAAAATTCTATATTTCCATAAATATAAAATTTTAGGAATTCCTCAGAGAAAGCCATATAAATTTACTATTTGAGTTTTTTTAAACAAAATCATCAGGTTTCTCTGTTGGCTTCAGTTTTAGTTTTTTTTTTTTTGACTTTTAATTCTCCTGCCAATCCAGTAATTTATTTTTTTTTTCAAATATTTATTATTGTTATAAAACGATGTACATGGGTTATTGAGTACAAAAGCAATTTCCCAACTGAGCATATAATTTCAGTTTTATGAATATACATTGTTATCTTCTATATTATATCTATAAATATACTGAAACATCTCTGGAAGATTATATGCTAAAGCACCATAACAAATACTTCTTAATTTACATATCCATGCCTTTACTCCATTTTAAGTGTACAATTAAATGATTATTAGTAAATT
>CAUYRT010103600.1:0-60569 GCA_963574885.1 Lepilemur ruficaudatus
CGAATGTTTATGGCAGCACAATTCACTATGGCTAGGTCATGGAAGCAACCCAAGTGCCCGTCAATTCATGAGTGGATTATTAAATTTTGATATATGTTTACAATGGAATATTACTCAATTTTAAGAAACGACAGTGAGCTAGAACCGCTTATATTATCCTGGATTAAGCTTAAACTCATTATTCAAAGTGAGGTGACACAAGACCGGAAGAATGGACCCCACATGTACTTGCCATCAAATTGGTACTGACTGATTAACGCTATGGTGCTCAAATGGTGGTGGTGTTATCCATTTACTTTTAAATTTTATGTGTGTTTATACTTAAGGTGGACTTCTTATAAACAACATATGGCTGCATCTTGCTTTTTCATCTATTCTGAGAATATGTGTCTTTTAATCAGTGAATTTATACCATTGGCATTCAGTGTGAATATTGATATAGTTAAATTAATATCCATCACATTTGAAGCTATCTTTTGATTGTGTCTCTTTTCTTTGTTCCTATTTATGTCATGTTTTTATGATTCCATTTTCTTTATTATTAATAACATGCCAGTCACACTTCTTTTTTTACTTCTTTAGTGTGTTACCCTAGGGAATAAATCTTTTATTTTTCATAATCTTAATTGCTAACAGAACACAGGTTGTTAAATATAATAATAGCAACAATGTATTTGATTATGTATGCTTATGTATGTGTCACTCAGATATACCTATACATAAATATATGTGCAAGTATGCTTTATATGAGTGAAATGAATGACAACAATGATGCAAGGGATGGGAGACAAGAATTAAGATTATTCTGTCATTATAAGATATTCATCTTCTAAAGCAATATACTCTTATTTGAAAGGGGGCTTAGATTAGTTTTAAGTGTAATGTTGTAAACTATGCAGGCTGTTGGAGCAAGGGCTTCAGTCCCTTGATGGACCAGACTCTGCCTTCTGTTCCTTGCTACGTGGACTTCTATAAGGCAGAAGGCTTCATCAGAGCCATCAAGGGAGAGATTTGTAAGCAAGACAGAAATCACAGTTTTATGTAACATAGTCACCCAATGACATCCTTTACCTTTGTTGTATTCTGTTGTTTGCAAGCAACTCACAGTTCCTGTTGACGCTAACGAGGAGAAAAATAGCACACAAGGTAGTATAAACCAAGATGTGGCATCACTGGGCACTGTGTTATATGAGCTGCCTGCCACATCAGGTCCTATCCAATCTACAACAGTTTCTCAGTCTTATTTTGCATAAACTTGACCCTTTTGGAAAAAGAAAAAAATAATAATATTTTATAGGATGAACTGCAATATGGATTTATCTAAATATTTTCTAATAATTCAACTATGGTCATGGATTAATTTATGCATATATATTTAAGTTTGAATTTATAAAAAGATGAACAATATAATCAGAAAAACAAACTTGAATAAAAAATAAATAAAAATAAAATAAATGACACATAGGAAACTTATAATAATAGTAACTTTCACCAGGTTAAAGAAGAAAACATAATTTGCAAAATTCACTCGACATACAATGTTGATTTTGCTGTTTTTATTAAGTTCATAAGTGAAAGTTAAAAAAAGAAACATTTCTATTTTATAATCCTTTGGATTTACAGAACAGTTTGAAGTCAGTACAGAGAGTTTATATATATCCAACATGGCTTTCCTTATTATTGGCTTCTTATATTTGTTTGGGACCTTTTTCACAATTAATAAACCATTATTACACATGATCATTCACTAACACAGATTATTCAGATTTTCTGTTTTAACTTATTGTCCCTTTTCTATGCCAGGATCCAATCCAGGATCCCACATCACTTTTACAGATTATGTCTCCTTAGGCTCTTGGAGAATTTCTCAAACACACCTTGTTTTTTATGAAACTAACGTTTCTAATTTGGTATTTCTCTGATATTTTTCTTATGATTAGACTTGATTTTTGGGATTTGGGGAGGAAGACCACAGAGGAAAAGTGCCATTCTCAACACCTAACACCAAGTATATACTGTGTATATACTTTATTCCAGTTGCTATTAATTCGGTCATCTGAACAAGGTAGTTTGAGTCAGGTATCTGTTCTGAAAAATTAGTATTTTTCCCCTTTCCATGTTGTACTTTTTGAAAAGAAGACACTGTGTATAGCACATATTTAAGAAGTGAAGAAACACAAAAGCATTTTCTCAAGGAAAAATTCACCTTTATGAAGATGAAAGCATATTAGTGATTCAGAATGTGTTGTGCAGAGGTGGAGAAAGCCTGATAGATAAAAGCAGAAGACAACATGGTAGAACATATCCTCATCACTCTATGCAGGGATGTAAGAGATGGCACAGGCTGAATGGTGGCTGTTGCATATGTACTGTCTACGCAAGGAATTCCACAGCAGGGAGGACTGTCCACTCATCCCCACACAGCTCCTTGATCACAGGGCACAGCATTCTGCTTATTAGTATCAGGGTTGTATCCAGGAACCATACCTGTAAAGCTGAGAACAGTATGACATACTTCATTACATGGACAGCCACAAAGTAAAGACGATTGCCTTTATGATGCATAATCATGGAATATATTCTCCACAGCATATTGGTAACTTCATTGAGAAAATTCGCTCTGGAGACCTGAAGTGAGAATTACATATAGCTGTTTGTGGACCACATTTCTCTCTCTTGAGATCAGGATAACAGTGATTTAGGTGCTGCTATTTGGGACATTTATAAGTCAATAAACCTCACTAATCCAAGCTCATATTTTATTCATTGACACATGTATGCCTCATTTAAACTTGACATCTTAACACATGGAGGATTATTCCATTCATTTCCTTTTAATTGGGGTACCTATAAGGTAAAGGACTTGTTAAAGCCTTTTCCTCTTCAATTCAGTACACCTATTTTAGTGTAACATGATAAGTATTCTGAATATCATCCCTCACCAAACTCCTCAGAATAAACAGAGGGGATGAGAGGATGGGAAGCAGCCCATGAAGGAGACACAAGTAGATGTGGACAAGCAGGAACCCATCTCAAAGTGGCAAATGAGAGTCAATGAGCTCTGAGTGCTCAGGGATAAGAGACAATAGGTGATAGACACATAGCTGTGCTAACATGATGTCACAGACACAAATGACAGTTGAACACAGGGCTCTAAACATTACTTTCTGATAGCATAGAAGATAAGATTTTCTACAGTCTTCTAAACCACCTCTGACCAGATTTTACACTGGACTGACCACCAGAACTCTCAGAAAGATGCCACTGCAATAACCCCATCATCTGACAACATCGTGAGACAAGAAGCCAATACTCTGTCCTCCGCACTGTATCCTGAATAGAGAGTAGAGTTCAATGGTTGTATGGCTCATATATTTGAGATCAAGAGTTGCTTTTCACTTAATTGAGACTTCATGGAACCTAGAAGGCTAGGTGCAAATACGCTCAACACCTTAAATTATAAATTATAAGAGTTTATTCTTCATTCAACATATTCTTCCATGAACACCAAAGCCTGTTTAATTTTCCACATATCTAAGAGTTAAACAAAATAATAGGTGGTCAGAACAAAACATTTTATGAAAACCATAATGCATCTATATCTGCAGTGGTTATTCATGAGATTTATATGGTCACCACTCATGAAATAAGAAAGATGAATGGGAAATAATAAAATGATACATATATAATTTTTCTGGATTGAATTGAATTTGGATGCAACTTACAATAAGTATTGCTCATATTTCTAAGATTAGGGCAAAATTTTAAAGATACTGATTTCTCTAAGTCTTTATGGAACTACCGTATCAGTGCAAATTTTCAAGTAACTCTTTACAATTTGTATCTTTCTTTTCAATAGAATTTTGAACCATAGTTTATAAAATTACCTTTCCACCTATGTTATATTAATATTTTTGTTATTTCTAGTTTGTCTTGAGGTCTCTTTCTGGACAGTGTCTCTAAATTATATTCCTGCCTGAAGGGACTCCAGGTAATCAGGTCCTGAATGTTTACAATGTGCCTTTCATGGGATACTTCTTTATTCTGATGAATGGCCTAATGTCTAAGTGTCTAACTCCTGACCAGGTATCTGTCTCACAGAAACCTGTTTATACTGGCACACGCCCTTGTGGATCTTGTCTGACCTGTGACCAGTTGATTCTCACCATGGCATCGACCCTCTAGGAGAGCTCTGGATTGGACAAAAAGTTATGTTTGGGTGTGTTGGTCAAAAGAGACATGTGGGAGGCCAATCAACACATTAAATAGCAGAAGCAGTGTGTTACTTACAGGTTGTGATCATTGGACACCATCTTTTGGTCTACCTGATAGAACAGGTCTTCTGCAATGTGAAATAGTTTCTCAGTATTCATTTATTTTTCATGACTTTGACCCTTTTGAAAAGTACAGGTCAGGTGTTTTGAAGAATTTCCCACAATGTGGATTTATCTCATGTTTTCTAATGATTAGACTAGAGATATGAGTAAATTAAACACATTGATTTAAGTTTGAAGACAAGAACAAGTAAACATTATCACATTTAGAAACAGACATAAAGAGAAAATAATAAAGAAAATTAGAGAATGGCAAAAATACAATTCACAGTAGTAATTATCCTCAACAGTTAAGAAATGTGATGAAACTGGCCTGGCGCAGTGGCTCACACCTGTAATCCTATCACTCTGGGAGGCCGAGGAGGGTGGATACCTCAAGGTCAGGAGTTCAAGACCAGCCTGAGCAAGAGCGAGACCCCATCTCTACTATAAATATAAAGAAATTAATTGGACAACTAAAAATATATAGAAAAAATTAGCTGGACATGGTGGCGCATGCGTGTAGTCCCAGCTACTCAGGAGGCTGAGGCAGAAGGATTGCTTGAGCCCAGGAGTTTGAGGTTGCTGTGAGCTAGGCTGATGCCATGGCACTCTAGCCTGGGCAACAGAGTGAGACTCTGTCTTAAAAAAAAAAAAAAAGGAGTTTGAAAAATGTGGAAATGTGTATGACTGGGGGCAGGTGGGGTACATCTAGGATGCTCTTAGATGAAGAGGGCATTGTTTGTCACAGGTGCTCAAGTAAATGCCAAGTGAATGAATGAATGAATGACTATAAAAAAGAAATGAATGCATTTTCAAAGCAGATTTTGGAGGAGAGCAGGGATATGCCCTGGCAGAGAGAAGCGATTTCACACCAAAGGACAGTGAGACCCAGGAGAACAAGTCAAACCAACCCAAGAGAATGTGACTGTGCTTCTTGGGAATTGCCCTAAACCAGTGGTGGCCACCACAGCACAGCTGTCTTATTGTGCTAGACTCTGGCTCACCCGCTACCAACAGAAGTGGGAGTGAGAAGCAAGGAGGAGACAGGAAGGAAGTGGGTGGTGCAGCAGTGAGTACATGGTGAGAAGAGGGTTTAGATGAGAAGCATTTCCAATCTCACACACCTTCCAAAATGTGCATCCTGACCAGCTCCGATCTCTCAGGCCTGGAACGAATCTTCCGTTTCAAATAGTCCTCTGTCTATAGAAAAAAACACAATGAGAAATTCTCAAATCCAGGGCACAAGCTTATTGCATGGACAGTCCCACAAAGCAGCCTTGGCCATAGTGGCTGCTGTTGATTATATCTGCAGCCCCCGTGACCTCAATTTGGTGATTGTAGGATTTTGAGGCCAGGGGAGGCCACATCAACTTCCAACTGCACCTGCCAAGTGCTCCATCCTTTTAAGACCATTTGTCTCTCTAAGGCTGGACTACTACTATATCTATTAAAAAAAACTATTACTTTTACTATCATAAAAGTAATACAGGGCTGGGTGCAGTGACTCACATCTATAATCCTAGAACTTTGGGAGGCCAAGATGGGGGGATTACTTGAGGCCAGGAGTTCAAGACCAGCCTGGGCAACATAGTGAGACCCCATCTCTAAAAAAAAAAATTAAAAAATTAGCAGGGAATGGTATGCAAGGCTGTAGTCTCCACTACTCAGGAGAATGAGGCGGGAGGATAAACATCACCTGAGTCCACGAGTTTGAGGTTACAGTGAGCTGTGATCATACCACTGCACTCTAGCCTGGGCAACACAGCAAGATTGCATTTCTTAAAAAAAAAAAAAAAAAAAGTAATATACATTCATTGAAGAAAATTTAGAAAATCAGAAAATAAAACAATAAAAAATTCTAATTATCCACTGTAATTTGGGATATTTGTTTCTAGTCATTCTTCCACGCAGAAGATAAAAGTTTAACTTTGCAGAGCTGTAATCATACTGAATATAATTTTATATCCTGTTTCAAAAAAATAAGCACTGTGTCATCTCATGAACATTTTCCATTCATTTTGAGTGGCTGCCGACTAGAATACTAATTTTGATACATGGGGTCATAGCTCTAGTTCCTCAAAGTCCCATGTCCTCATTTCTGCATTTATTAGACTCTGGGCAAACTGAACCATTCCCTCAACAGTCACAGAGTCACCCCACTGCCTGGGGCTAATTATAATGTATACGTGACCCCAAATTGACTCCAGAGCCTATGCTCTTAACCTGTGTACCAGCAGTTTTCAAACCATAGAACATTAGTGAGTCAAGACCAGCACAGAACAGGACAGCACAGGGTACGATAAAGCACAGTAGGAAATGAAGTATCAGAGCATATTATTAATATATCTAGCAAAGGCCACCCTGGCCATCTGCTGCCTCAGTGCTCTGGCTAGGCAGCTCTGTGCCAGCCCAGGGGTGGGGAGGGGCGTGTGCTGAGCTCTCCAAGAGATGGTTTAAATTAAAGCGCCTTTGGGCTCTGGGTCTATCACCCCATCTGCAGTAGGCAGAGGTCCTGCCTCAAGTGTTGCAGAGGATGACAGAGCAGGTGTCTGGTACTGCAGGTCTTCATAGACATCAAAGGGAGGCATGTTTCCTAAACCATCTGAAGCTCTGAACAATGGCTAAGGCTGAGGTAGACTACAGTAATGATTAAGAAAATATCCGGCCGGGTGCGGTGGCTCATGCCTGTAATCCTAGCACTCTGGGAGGCCGAGGCGGGTGGATCGCTCAAGGTCAGGAGTTTGAAAGCAGCCTGAGCAAGAGACCCCGTCTCTATTAATTGGTCAAATAAACATATATAGAAAAAATTAGCCAGGCATGGTGGCACATGCCTGTAGTCCCAGCTACTCGGGAGGCTGAGGCAGGAGGATCGCTTGAGCCCAGGAGTTTGAGGTCGCTGTGAGCTAGGCTGATGCCATGGCACTCACTCTAGCCCAGGCAACAGAGCAAGACTTTGTCTCAAAAAAAAAAAAATTTATATCGAACCACAAATGAGCCTGAGTAGCCAATGCAATCCTGAGCAAAAAGAGCAAAGCTAGAGGCTTCACACTACCAGACTCCAAAATATACTAGGAAGGTATACTTAATCAAAATAGCATGGCATCGTATAAAACATAAACATAGACAGATGGAATGGAATAGCAAATCCAGAAATAAATTCACATATTCACAGCCAACTGATTTTTAACAAAGGTGGCAAGAATATACTTTTGGGAAAGGATACTCTCTCCAGTAAATGGTGCTGGGAAAACTGGATATCTATATGCAGAAGAATAAAACTAGACCCCTGTATCTCACCATACCCAAAAATCAACTCAAAATGGATTAAAGACTTAAATGTTTTAAGATCTGAAATTATAAAACTACTATAATAAACATGAGGAAACTTTTCAGTACATTGGTCTAGGCCAAGATTTTATGGGTAAGATTTCAAAAACATAAGCAACAAAAACAAAAATAGACAAATGGGACTATATTAAATCGAAAATCTTCCACACAGCAAAGGAAACAATTAAAACAATCAACAAACTGGAGACAGAACCTATAGAATAGGAAAAAATATTAGCAAACTATACATTTGACAAAGGACTAGTACCCAGAATACACAAAGAACTCAAACAGCTCAACAGCAAATTAATTATAACTCGATTAAAAAATGGGCAAAGTATCTGAATAGACATTTCTCAAAAAAAGACATACAATGGCTAACAAGTATAATGAAAAAATGTTCATCACTAATCTTTAGGGAAATGTAAATCAAAATCACAATGAGATACCATCTTACCCAGTTAGAATAGCTATTATCATAAAGATAAAAAATAATAAATGCTGGCAAGGATGCATAGAAAAGCAAATTAGTAAACACAGTTAGTGGGAAAGCAAATTAGTGCAGTCATGAAAAACAGTATGATAGCAAATTTTCTCAGAAGATTGAAAACAGAATCACCACATGATCCAGCAATCCCACTACTGGGTATCTATCCAAAGGAAAGGAAATTAGTATATTGCAAAGATATCTGCACCCCTGTGTTTACTGCAGCACTATTAACAATTGCTGAGATATGGAATCAAGCTAAATTTCCATCAAAAGACAAATGAATAAAGAAAATGTGGTATAGATATGCAATGGAATACTATTTGACCATAAAAAAGAATGAAATCCTATTATTTGTGGCAACATGGACGAGCCTAGAGTATGTTAAGTGAAATAAGTCAGCAACAGAAAGATAAAAACCATGTTCTCACTCGTATGCGAAGGCTAAAAAATGTTGAGCTCATGGAAGTAGTGAATAGGATTGTGGTTATTTGGGTAGAGGGGAGGAGAGCATAGGGAGAGGTCAGTTAATATATACAAAATTCCAGCTAGATAAAAGCAGTAAGTTCGAGTGCTCTACAGCACTATAGAGTGAATATAGTTAATAATAATTTATTGTATACTTTCAAAACCCAGAAGAGAGGATTTTGAATGTTCCCAGCACAAAGACACGATAAACATCTCAGGTGATAGATATGCTAATTATCCTGATTTGATCATTATATATTTATACATGTATCGATACTCTGTATCTCATAAATATGTATAATGATATGTCAACTAAAAATAAAAGGAGGGAAAAAAGTGGAATAAGAGCTCCAAGCCTCCTCACTTATTAAAAAAAAGAGATGGTATCAATTCATACTTCTATCAAAAATATAGGGGAATATTAATTTCTTCACATTTACATCAGTTCAGACTCCACCTTTTAATTTTTGTCCATTTGATAACTAAAGTGAGACTGGTATCTCACTTTTAGTAGGTGACAGTTAAAAATCTATATATACTTTTGAAAAAACCTAAATCAACCAGTAAACCAACAGAAAAAAAACCAATAAAGGAGATAAAATAGAATCATAAAAAAAGTAATCTAAGAGAAGGCAGAAGAAAAAAAAGAAAAAGCCAACAAAGAACACATAGAACAGTAGGAAACAATAGCAAGATGATAGATAGACCTAAACCTAATAATATCAACAATAACATTAAATATAAATAATTCAAATGTTCCAATTAAGAGATTTCAAGATTGGACTAATAAAAGCGAGACTCAACCAAATGCTGCTTATAAGAATAATATATAATACCATATAAAGTATGTTCTCTGACCACAGCTAAATGAACTTAGAAATCATTAACAGAAAGGTTTCTGGAAAATCCTTAAATAGTTAGAAATTAAATAACAAACTTCTAAATAAACAATGGGTCAGAATTATAGAAGAAGGGAAATTAAAATTTTTGAACTGAATGAAAATCAAAACATGACCATACATCAAAATTTGTGGAATTAAACTAATATCATGGTTAAAGGAAAATTTGTAGCACTAATCATCTGAATTTTTTTAAAAAGGGGGAGTCTCAAATAAATGTCTTGAGCTTCCACATTAAAAAATGAGGAAAAGAAAAAGCAAATGAAATCCAAAGTAAACAGAAGAAGAGAAATAAGAAAGATCAGAACGGAAAAAAATAAACTAGAAAATAGAAAAGCAATGGAGAAATTAATACCATTTCTTTGAGAAGACCAGTAAAATTTATAATTCTCTAGCCAGACTTATTAAGAAAAAAGACACATTACCAATATCAGAGATAAGAGAGGTGACATTACTACACACTCTATGACATTAAAGGATAAAAATGCTTTCAAAATATTTAAGTATTATGAACAATGCAACAATTTAGATGAAACAAATTTCTCAAAAAATAAAAACTACCAAAGCTCAATCAAGAAATAAACTGAATAGTCCTATATAAATTAACTAAATTAAAAGCCTTCCCCCAAAGAAAATCCAGGTCTAGATGGCTTCAGTAATGAATTCTACTAAATATTTAAGTAAGAAATTATACCAATTCTACACAACCTCTTATAGACAAATTGAAAGGGAGAACACTTCCCAACTCATTCTATAAGGGAAGAATTATCCTGATTCCAGAATCAGATGAAGACATTGTAAGAAAAGAAAATTACTCTTATCCCTCATGAATACAGGTACAAAAATACTTAAAATATTAGCAAATCAAATCCAACTATATAAAAAAGAATGATACATTCTGACCAAGTGGGATTTATTTTAGAAATTCAAGACTGGTTTACATTCAACATCAATCAAAGCAATTTATCAAATTAACAGACTAAAAAAGAAACACCAAATGATCATCTCAATAGAAGAAGATTTTTGACAAAATCCAGCATCCACTCATGATAAAAATTCTCAGCAAACTAGGTATAGAAGGAAATTTCATTCACCTGATAAGGGCATGTACATAAAAAGCTATACCTAAAATCGTATTTTATGGTGAAAAACCAACTGCTTTCTCCCTGAGGTCAAGAATGAAACAAAAATGTCTGTTCCTATGACTTTTAATAAACATGGTTTTGGAGTTCCTAAACAGTGCAACATGGGAAGAAAAAGTTAAGAAAAGAAAGAAAGGGGAAGGGAAGGGGAGGGGAGGGGAGGGGAGGGGAGGGAAGGGAAAGGAAAGGAAAGAAAAGGGAAAGAGGCCGGGTGTGGTGGCTCACGCCTGTAATCCTAGCACTCTGGGAGGCCGAGGCGGGTGGATTGCTCAAGGTCAGTCAGGAGTTTGAGACCAGCCCGAGCAAGAGCGAGACGCCGTCTCTACTATAAATAGAAAGAAATTAATTGGACAACTAAAAATATATGTAAAAAGTTAGCCGGGCATGGTGGCGCATGCCTGTAGTCCCAGCTACTCGGGAGGCTGAGGCAGAAGGATTGCTTGAGCCCAGGAGTTTGAGGTTGCTGTGAGCTAGGCTGATGCCACGGCACTCTTGCCCGGGCAACAGAGTGAGACTCTGTCTCAAAAAAAAAAAAAAAAAAAAATTTCAAGCAGGTTCACATAAAAAATAGTGACATATATATGTGGAAAACCTTGTTTTGGTGTGAGACTGTCCTTTCTGATGTATTAATTACAAAATATAAAGCATGGAATTAACTAGAGTCTTTGAGCTCCCTAGCCAACCACATGTTTCTATTTGTATATAGTCCAGTACTGAACCATGTCACCATTCCCCAGCACTTGCCTTTTTCAGGACACTGTCCAGAGTCTCTGGTCTACTGATGTCAAAGCAAATCAGCACGGCGTCCGAATCCGGGTAAGAGAGGGGGCGCACATTGTCATAGTAAGGCGAACCTGAGAAGAAACAAAGACACACAGGTTTTCAGATGAAAGTCTCCTTTGTCTGTCATGCTACCCTTTTGAGCCAAATCCCTTGACTGTCACATCGTGGCCCCGCCTCTACTTCCCCGAATTCTTAAAAAAGAATGCAAACAAACACACAAAAGCCTGGTTAGTAGTACGTTCGCTTCTACCAGAAGATGAATGAAGCCTCACATGTATCTGACCTAAATTCAAGGGGAGGGCCAGGATCTTAGGGTGAAATTTGCCTGGTTCAAAAACTAGGGCCTGAAGGCACCTAGGTGAAGTGGGGACGCACCTGGGGCCGGGTGGCCTTGAGTGTAAATCTGCCCCCACCACTGAAGAGAGAGGGGGCAGGGTAGCTTTAGGTCTCTTTGCCTAGGATTCCTCACTGTCACTGACACAATGAAGATGCAACAACTTATCTACCTGGGAGGAAATCAACCTAGGCGGTGCCTGGCATTTAGTAAGGGATTAGTAACTATTAACTCTGGTTATCACAGTTGTACTGTCACCATTGTTAAAAGCTGAGTGGTAGCAAGGGCCATAAATTGAGTCACTTCTTGGAAAAGTGACCAAAACTCAAGATCAGTCTGATAGTGGCATGGGGGTGAAGGGGGAAAGGAGATAGAAAGTAGGTTCAACTATGCAAAGAGAACCACAGTAAACCACGTCAATGTCACCCTATCTCTAAGTTACAAGTTTGGATAAGCCATTGACCTTTGAGCTTATTTACTGAAACTCATCCCCAAACCCTACACAGACTCTTCCTCTCACAACCAAGAATGTAACAAATGTCAGATTGGATCATGTCACCTTGTTTGCACAGTTCCATCTCTGAGAGTGACACTGAGGCATGATCTAAGGATCTTAGCTTGAGTTAAATCCACGGTACCCTAAAGGTTCCTCACCAGCCAGTTAATTTAAACCATGGAACCCTGTAGTCACTTAGAAAGTTTCTTCTATTCCTTTAAGAATTCTAAAGGATGGGCAATTACATGAGGCTGATAACTACCAAGTGGTGTGACTGTGAAACTCAAGACAGCTTGCCAAGTGCTACTTTTCTAAGACATCCTTTTCAGTACATGCACATCTCAAAGCATAACGTGAAAATCATTTTACTAGACAAATACATATACACATATATATTTGAATCCAGAGCACAGGAAGAAAATCTAACTCCCCAAAGTCTTTTTAGGGCTTTATTTCATTTTGACATCACTTTCTATTTCTAGCAGAAAAACAGGACATGTTGTCCCCTGGTAAATCAAAACCTCCATAGGCAAAGTCAGGAGGAGAGACAGACCAAAAAGAAGATTTTTTTTTTTTTAAATAGCCTTTTACATTTCCATCAAAATAAAATTTTTCAGGAGTTTGGTTTTGTGATCTAGGAGAAATTACAGTTAGGGTGTTTAAGCCTCTATTCAGAGTATATTCTGGGTCCCTAGCGTCCCTTGTGGAACCCCAGGTGGCACTGTGGCTTTTTCACTAGCTGCTTTAGGGATGGAGAGTGACAACTTCAACCCAGGGGTGTCTGCTAAGCAAGGAATAAGGGAATGTTCTAGGAATCTGGAAGAAAAGTGTGAATACATGAAGACCGTTAGGTCAGCACTGTTTAGGAGCTGCGGCAGCTCCCTGCCCACCTCTGCAATCAGGGCCCTGATGTAGCAGAGGCTGACAACTGCAAGATACTTTCCCAAAGCTTAAAGGGTCTAGAGTTTAAAAACTCAAATCATTTTAAGTATTAAAGTATATTAGCAAGAGGCTGTCTCTGAAAATGACAAGCTGGGGTTGCCTTTTCATCCACTAAAAGAAGCCCTAAGTTCAGAGAATAATTCACAAATAGTTCATTCACTTAAACATTTTTGAGAGGCATCAAGAATGAGATGAATGAACACTATTTATAGATATTTTGATATTTCCGTATGAGTTCTGTGAAGTTCACACTCTCTCAATTAGAACCTTCCCTGTTTCTGTGTCCAAAGTCTAACTTTGACACAGCTCCTGCTGTAAACATTTGGATATCTCTTTCCAAACAGGCAGTCAGAAAATCTAGATCCCAGAGTGGAAATCCAAACACTGGAAATGTGCATGAAGGTTTTCTCTGCTCTTCAAAGTTAGCAAGCAATGACCTGACCCCAGCCCCCAAAAAGTCAAAGCTGCCAACAGTTAGGACTGTCAGAAACCTAATCAGGCTTCAAAGATCTTTCTTGAAAATCACTCACATTAGGAAAGACGATTCTCTCACTGTGGATGCTTTGCAGTCTCAGGCAGACCTGAACTTTGGAGGGCTGGCAACTCCAGGCACCTCTCTCCTTCTAGGACATGATCTTGTATGGTATGAGAACACTCACTGCTAATTTGGGATCTAAGACTACTCCACGTGACAATGGAGACCATCTTCTCCAAATATAAAAATCAGGGAAGGCCGTTGAAGAAATACAAACAGGCTCAAATAGTTTAATTAAAATTGGGACTATCAGGAAAATCCCCAGGAGGAATGGTTTCAACATGTAGGGCACCACGTGGCTGCAGAGAACACCCCTCCCTTTGTGGACTGGTTCCCCTCCCCCACCCAATTTACGGCCACAATGGGGATCTGGCTTTGTGTTCAGTCCTCTGTCACCCGCTGGAGACACTTACTTACTGAAATCAAGTGGGCAGGCTTCTGTGTTTAGTGAGTAAATCCGAATATCTGCAAAATTTAGACTCTGGTCTGATTTTAAAATGAAACTTGAGATTTCTCAAGTTAAACCAGATTCTCGTGGAGGTTTGTTCTGCTTTTGTTTTTCCCTGGCTAACAGTTTGAGCGAAAATTCTTATGTAATATAAAGATTCATGAGAAATAAACCACCATGCTTGTGGGGGTAGAGAGGTAATTTTTAAGAGCTTTAACAAGATCTAATTAGGAATGACACTTTAACCCCACCCTAGTACTTTTGCTAATGAACAGCATTGTTTTTAAATCAACCAGAATGTCCAAAGGTACTATTAAAACCGATCCCAACAGTTATTAGTTATAAATATAATTTGCCTGACCACCAATGAAAAGAGTAATTTGTTATTAAAACTAACAAGACCACTTAGTCATGATATTTTCTGATAGGTTAATGTTAATCCTTTTTTGAGATAGAAAAATCTATTGTCTCTACTTTTTTCATGGTAAATACACTAACATAGAATTATAAAAGAACTGTCCTACCAGGAAAGATGTAACAATTCATCAGCTAAGCAGGACCACTTTCAGGAAAAAAAATCCCGTGTAACTTTACAGTGTTTACTCTGTGTTTAAGCACTGTGAATTCTTCACTGTTCTTCTCTATAATGCCCAAGTGACCGCACAAAGGAAGTAAGGCGAGCAAAGCCAGAGAGGGCATGGTGTAATCACAGGCATGTGTGGGATATCTCACAAGCCAAGAGAAAACAGAGGAATTCCAGGAATGACCCTGTGAAGTGAGAAGCAATCTCACCAAAGGAAGGAGCTGAAAGTAAGTGCATAAAGCAGGAACAACACTTGGCCCTGACTCTTATAGCCCTCCAGAAAAGTCTTACAACACACAGTGAAGCCAAACAGCTAAAAATCAACTTCTATAGACGTTTTTAAAGATACACATGAAAAGCTTTCAAGGTGCCACTGCAGAACTAAACACAAGAGAGAGAGTTGAACATGTTTTACTATGCATGAAAGTATTAAGCTTTAACTGCAGTACATGGTAGGTACTGATGTACACACAGTCTATAGTCCACTACCTAAGAATATACTACAGTTAAAGTCCAGTAAAATTTAGTTTTGCTAGACAAATAAAACTCTTTCTCAGCATGTGGAAGGGGCTTCATGCATATGTCAGAGATGAGGCATTTCACTGACACTACATGAAACTAAGCTCACAGCACTGTTCCAAGCTCCTTTTTAAGTAAGCTAACTTTGGGAAACTCCATATTGTAAAGAAACAACCACATTACATATGCAAAATGTGTGCTTCCCCTTCCCTTACCCCTCAAATATAGTTGAAGGGCTTTGCTCTAGGATAAATTGGAATAAGTGTACTTCTGACATTCTCTGAGTTGCTCAAGTTTGGCAGATATCAGCAAAGTTCTAAAAGGCTTTTGAAATTTCAAGTCTACCCATCATTGTCTTCAAGACCATTAATTCTGGGTGAGAGCAAAATTTCCAGCCCAAAATAGTTGTGAAGTGCCTCACCCAGAAACTAATTCTTCAGACACATACCTGTCTGTTGAAATCACCCTTTCGCAAAGATAGAACATGCCATATATGTACATAATTAAATGTATATGTAACAAGATTCATGCCCAAAAGGGAGGCTTTATGAAACCTTTTGCAAAACCAGTTCAAACACTATGAGGCTTTGGAGAAGAGTTTGAGAACTGAAAACTCTTCTTGTTAAATATTTCATAAACATAACTTATTTTACTTGAACCTTAATTTGAAAAGCTCTTCTTTCCCCCATAAGAAATTTTTACCAAGAACAGTAAGTTAGAAATACTGAATAGTTTGGCAGAGAAAAATATATTAACTTTTGGTATTTTAAGTGACCACCTGGGGACATCTGAACCAAGCATGATCTTGGTTTTTGATCTTGGTCAATTACAAGATTGCATTTCCTTATGCCATCTCTAATCAGAATGAAAGCTTTAAACTAGCAGTAATGTCAAGAATGTGAATTAAACTGGGCAGAACTTTTATATATGGCTCAGTAGAACACTCTGTTTAACTCTTTTCCAAGTAGTCTGCACTACAAATACCATGCCTGCAAATGTGCAACAAACATTCCCAGGAAGGACCTTTTGTTGGTTTCTTCCATAGATTCAGATTAACAGAAATTATGAACAAATCTTATAGGAATTTGGGGGTATTTATGTGCTGTTGCTAAAAAAATAGAATCAATATTTTCTATTTCGGGGGGCAATGTAGATACAGAGTTGGATAGAAAGTCAGGTAGAAATAAAATTGCTACGTTTGGCCTTTAAATAAAGCTGTAGCTTAAACTCCTCATCTTATTGATATACTTAAAAATATATAAAAATCAAAATTTTTACTGACAGTGGAACCGTGGTAAGTCAAGAGCTTTAAGGTTAAGAGTATTTGTGTATTATACACACATACACACATACACATATACATGTATATATGTTATATATTTTTTAAATTACATTATCATTCACTAACAGATTGGAGTTTTCATGTTTCATATGATACTTAAGAGTCAGATTTCTTGGAGTAGAGTCCCATGAGTAAATTCGCCTTTCCAGAAACTATGTCATCAGGCTCATTTTTCAAAATCAATGTGCTCAACACCTGGTCAAACTTTTGAGGCAGTCCACATTCCATGTCAATAAAATTTCTGTTTTGCCAAGGGCGACCCTGAGAGAGCTGCCAATATGCAGTAACTGAGAAGACATTTAAAGGACATCAGAAAATGACTGAGGCACAACGAATTCATTTGGCATAGCCCACCAGGCACCGTGAGCTAACTGGAGAAACTATTGGTCCTTGGTGTCATATTTACATGCAAAAGAACTGGATTAATGAGGAAACATCTGGTTATTTCAGGTGGCATCAGAATGACCAATCTGGATGCCTCACTGAAATGTGCAACATAGCAAGAAACCAGATTGGGAAAAAAAAAAGAAAAAAAAAACAGCACTAAATGGAGCTAAAAAAAAAAAATTCTAGAGACAGATTGTAGACTTAGAAAGGGAATTCAAACTTCCCCCTCCCTTTTCCGGGAGGTTCCATAGTTTAAATGGAAATTGTTGCATGGTGGACAAATCTCCAAATGCAGTTTTATGTACTGCTTACTGGAAACCACCATCCAAACTATCTGTTTTTTCTTCACCCATGTCTCTTTCCGAGTTTCAGAGTGAAAATTTAAGTTAAGAGTTGAACCTGGTTTTGAAATTCTAAACTCCAAGGGGTCATTACAACTTTCCAAACTACCTAGTTTTGTGCAATTTTATCTTTGATATTCGAATCATGAGTGCCCATGCTTTTTTAGCTCCTGTGTAAATTTTTACCCTCTCCCTTTCTCTAAAAAGGTTAATTTAAGCTACAATTCTCAACTTTCAGAATCTTGTTTTCTCCAACAGCCACTAAATGTAAGCATGCTTCCAAGTGGGAGGGATGTTAAAGACTTCTTAAGAACTGAGCCAACTTCTAGAGAAGGAAAGGAACTATAGTGAGCTTGAATGAGCAATATATCATGAATCAGGGGGCTTAGGCTACTCACGTGGCTTTCAACTACTCTTTGGATCTTGTTGCTGCTAGGTGAATCCAACTTAAGAACCTCCAGTCTCACCCTCCTACAAACAGGTACTATAGCACCAGAGATAAGGGAAAGTTTCCATGTCCCCTCTTTGTCCTGAGGGTATTCTCAGAAGGATGCCAGCGGAAGAACTCCTTGCCTTGTTCAAGTCCCAGTCTACAGGCATCTCCTCCCATCTAAACTGCTAGCACTTAATCTGGGCTCCTCATCTGATTTCTTATATAACATAGGAAATGTTATGTCAGGCCTTGGGAAATCCTGAGTATTTTTAATTTTATCATAACCTGTATTATTCACCACTTTTGTCTTGTTACCCTAACTAGACTGTGAGTACCTTGAGGGCAGACAGCTTTGTACCCCCCACCCCCGGCCCCATGGCATACATCAGATTGGATACAGAATGATGCCCTAAAATATGTTTATGGGTTTTATAACCATTCCTGTATGTCTTGTGTCTAGATGTGTTAAATCACCAAAAAAAAAAAAAAAGGGACCAGTGATCCTTTTTTAAGCTGATTTTCTGGATTAATTATATACTAATCTCCAATACTGCTGAACCATTTCCATCCCTATTAAGAAATATTTCATTAATGTGCTTGCTTGTCACCAAGACCATTGTTCAAACTCAATGTATAAGCTATAAATATAATAATTTAGAAAGACTTCTGTTCACAGAGAAGTTTGTCCTTCAAGCAAGACCATGAGGTAATTAATTAAGATTTTTCTTTCCTCCCTTTTAAATGTAGTATACTACATTTTCTGTTAATAATGTTAAAAGCTAATACAGGAAGTGCTAACTTCAGCACTCAGGGCCTAAAGGAAGTTTATATTATGACAAGATTCAAAAGAGTGTTCTCAGGCAATAGCATAGTTATTGTGGGGAATTCTAGCAGCTGAATTGAATTTTTTAAAAGTAATAATATGTCTTAAATAAAATGCACATTAGCTTGCCTTGGTTAAAAGCTGGCATGAATGATTATTACTCCCTAAATCACATGTGCTGAAATTACATAGCAATCAAATCTCTTAGGAAAAGATATGGTGATCCTTAAATGACTAAGTTTCTATTATTAGTAGGCATTTGGCTTCATGCTACGAATTGCTTCTATGCTTGGCAAATGTGGCAGATTTTGAAGCATAAGATATTAGAATTACTTTGGTCTCATGTATCACTTTAAAATGTTGAAATCATTACACATTGTTTTGCAGAAAACTTGTTGGGTGAATTGGAAAATCATTAGGAGCATTTTTCTGTAACTACTAATAAAAATGCTCATTTTATAATGAAAAGGTAATACTTCTCAGTACAATGAAGAAATTATGGACCTGTATCCAAAGACTACCTTTAAAAATTCCCTCTTGTAGACAATACATATGGCATTTTAAAAAAGGTTTTGTTTATTTTTAGGGGCTGGAGTACTTTAGCCCTAAGAATCAACTGGCAAAGTACCATTTGCGGTTGCTTTACTTGGTGTGTACAGTGGGGTGGGGGGAGCTGTTTCCTACCTGAAGAGGATCTAGCTATCTAGCAGATCCATAAGCACTAGGGATGCCTAACAAGGGAAATACATTTCAACTAGGTGGAACAGGGCACTTGGATTCAAGAACCTGACAAAATTGTGTTCATCGTAAGTTGGCAACGAACACCACTAAACGGGAAGGGCTTCTTTCTCCCCACTGCCCCATCCAAACTGCATACTTTGCAGGGGCAGGACCATGTTTTAATTAACACTGCACCTTCAAGGTCTAACAGAGGACCTGCTTATAGTGGATGCAGAAAGAAGGAAGAGAGAGAAAGAAAGAAGGAGAAAGGAAGGAAATGTTAAGTTACTGTGCCTGGAAGACTACAAATGGATGATTTCCTTTTCTTTTGGTGCAAGAGACCCCATATATCCTACTTTCACCTAATGTTCTTTCCCACATTCAAATTAGCATTGTTTTGCCTAGGAATGATCATATGACCACTGAGGGTGGGTGGGAAAGCAGACCCCTTATGAGAAGCCATCCAAGTAAAGAGGCCATATAAGAGAAGAACTGCTTCTATCTCCTAAATTGTTGCCCCACTGCTAGGAGGCCGAACAGGCCGGGAAATTCCATTCAAAGGATACTGTTTATGCCATCTCTCTCCCTACTGTAAGAGAAGTTACGCACACCCAACTTTTCCTATATAAATCTCTTTCGCAAAGTTTTAAGAGGGAAAAAAAATCATCTTGACATTTTGGACTTTACAGGCTTGGCCTGGATCTTCTCTCCAGAGTTAAACTGATAGCCTTTGGAAAAAATAAATGTAACAAGAGGCATAAGGCATATGCAATTATTTTCACAACCTGAACTGAACAAATGTCTTAGTGCGCAAAGAAAATGTCAAGCATTTATCAAAAAATAATCGTGTTCAGAAATTTGTTATGAAAAGCTTGGAAGGAAATGGAAAAATGTTAAAAATACTTGAAATAATCAGTTGCTGATGCAATGGTTTCTACAAGATGTATTTTACTCATGAATGACAAATCACCTTTGGTGGAAACAGTGCTTGGTGACTGTGTTTAATTAACTAGCATTTCCCCTCACGAACAACATAATGGAATTCTAAATAATTCCCTTATGCCTCTTTTTCTGTTTGTATAAATCTAAATTCTAACTAAGATTTCATCACTGCATAATTTTACAGTATTTTCTTAATCACAGTTTTTAAACCTTTATATTTTAGTGAAACATGCATGAGTTTTTGTTTCATTCAATAAAAATACAAGTGATTATTTCATCTGAAACTTCATTTCAGATGATTATCTTTAATTTGATGAAAGACAATGTTTATAAAGTTGCCATTCTTTGTGCACAGGTAATTCAGTGTTAATAAATGTCAGGGAATCTTATCTCCTTGGAAACTATGCATATCATTACCCACTTGCTCATTCATCAGATTTTATTGGGTGACTACTGTGTGCAGAGACTGAACTGTAGAGTTTTGATTAAATACATGAAAATATATGAAGTGATATTGATCTGCACATTCAAAGGATGGTCTCCAACTATAAACTGCTCACATTTTGTTTGTTTTATTTTCTAGCCTTTGGAAAACAGTGTGTCTTTTCTCTCCTAAAACAGTCAATTTAGCCCTTTGGGCACCTAATCTAAAATCTCCCTTGGTGGTCCTGTGACTCTTGAAGCTTGCCACAGGGAATGCATAGCCCAGCATTCCTATAAACCCACCCAATCCTCCTCCCTATCAAATGAGCCTCATTCCTAAATCCACCAGGAAGCCTGTCTCTGCTTAGAACCTGGCTTGCTCCATAGGCTGTGAAAACCCCAGTCTGGGATGCCAGATCCCCTGGGACTAAGAGCTGAAGCCAACCAACATCCTGGGAAACAAAAAGACCTGCCTGTCCAGTGCACTAAAGCCAAGAAGTATACAGCAGGGAGAGGTCCTGCACATTATCTAGTGCAGTGTCTGCTTTTTACAGATGATGAAAATGAGACCCAGGGAGGTAGGGGATTTGCACACAGAAATCCGTGGTAACCAGGAGCTAAGAGCTAAACACAGCTTTGTATAAACGACTGGATCAGACCCACTGCTCCACCCCATGCCAAAATAATTTTTATCATGCATCAGGTCCAAACAAGGATTGGGAGGAAAGGAGAGGAAGTACTGGTGCTTATTATTGGTACCACACCAGCTGTGTTGCCCACCAAGCATAACAAATTCATACCATGCTATGTCTGGGAATTAGAGCTCATTAAGTACTAGGTTGTGCAATAATTCTGATGATAAGAACTACTAAAATAAGGAACCACTAGAATTCTGTCTACAACCACCTTCTCTACAGTTTCGAGTCACTGCGTGCAATCCCCAACACAAAACACGGCGAGGTCCTGATTCTGCTGCCCCTGGGGAGCTGGAGGAAGGTCTGACTCTCTGGTGGGAAACAGAATCAGCCCTTCTCACTGCAGCAGTCGGAGCATCTGGCACCGACCGTGAGAGGCGCTCGTGCGAGACTCCTCGCTTGCCTTTGTGCAAGGACTGCCTCTGGCGACCCTGTCAGTCTGGTTCCTTCCTCCTGCTCTCTGATCCCCCGCGTCCCTTGGGGGCTCCCGAGGTTCCAGCCGAGGGTTGTGGGAAGCTCACAGAAGCACCTTCACGAGGCCACTCCCAGCTGAACGCGGCTCCACCTCAGGGCCTCCCCGCCTGACAGCAAAACCTGCATGTTGGCACTTGTGCTTCCTCCTCACTAGTTTCACCCCGGATTTGGCTCGGTGCACCAGCAGCCCAGCTGCCTGCTAAACTCCCAGCCCTAAGCGCAGGGGCCTTTACCCGCCCTCCTGCTGGTTCCTGCTCCTTCAAGGGCTACACCCTTCCTGGAAACGGCACTCCGCCCGGGCACCGCTGGCCAGGGCGGCGGGTGCCTGTGTCCCAGGCCGAGATCTCAGGTAGTGCTCCCCGCCCCCACTGCCTTTGACCGCGCCCAAACCCCTAGTCAGCAGGGGGAGGATGCCTTGCCACCGGCAGCATACCTGGCTCTCTCTACCCCCGCGCGCCAGGTAGTGGGTGGGCGCATGGGAAGGCAATAGCCCGGCCTTGAACCCCAGACGCTTGAAAATAACCCACCGCGGCGCCAATAATTCAAGTAGAAGGGAAGGTCAAAGGCGAAGAGCGCTGCCCACGGCCCTGCAGGCGGGCGGAGGGGGATGCAATAGAGGTCAAAAGGGATTGGCGCGGTCGGGGGAACAGCGTGATCACTGCGGGGGTGAGGAGGAGGCTCGGTGCAGATGGGCACCGGGGCACCGGCGCACAGAAGAGGCCCAGCGGCTGCCAGGGCCCTGCGCTGCCCGCGCCGCCGGCGCATTCCTGGCAAGCAGGCGTCACGGGCGCATCGGCGGTCTGCGCCCAGCTACTCTCCCCGGAGCAAGGAATCCGCACGTAACCGCGTCGCTTCGGGGATTTTCTCCCGCCTCCCACCACCCACGCCGCGCTCTCCGCCTCCCCGCCAACCAGAAGGTTAGATCCCGAAGGGGCGCCCGCCACCAGCTGGGTGGTTCCGCCGAGGCGCACTCACCTCCCCTACCCCCAGCATCGGGCCACCTTGGCCGCCCCGAGGCGACTCAGTCACGGCTCCGCGGACAGACCGCGCCCGGCCACCCGACCACAAGCGGCTTCAACCGCGGGGTCGCCCTGCGGGCACACAGCGCCCTCCTCTCCCCACTGCCATCTTCCCGTCCCCACTGTCGTCCCCCGCCCCCACCCAAAAGGGATAAAATTTTCACCCAGCAGGGACCGTGGGAATCCCCCGCAGGGGGCAAACTTAATGGAGGGCTGCAGGGCGCTTGTGGCGCGCGGGTTCCCGAGGCCGCCGCGCACCCCCCAGCGTCTGGAAACCCGCCCCCAGCGCCACGCGGTCCCACCACTCTTACCCGAAGTGTCCCACAGGCTCAACTCTATTCTTTGTGTGTCGATTTCAAAACTGGCCGTGTAATTCTCAAACACCGTAGGAACGTAATTCTGGACGAACAAAATGGGCAGAAGAGGAAGGAAAGAGGGCAAAGAGGTTATCTCAAAAGGCACGACCCCCATTGAACACCCTCTGAAAAGCTCCTCCCGGTTCTCCAATTAAAAAAGAAAACCCGCACATAGCAGACCACACGCTAAACACACGACCCTTTGAGACCTCTGCCTGACTCGCCCCACTCGTCCCCGCTGCCTCTCGGGGACCCTGCTGACCCCACGCTCCCAAGCCCGGTTCTGCACAGAGGGAGGAACAAGTTTCAGGAGCTAACCAGCCCAGCGTGCGGGCGCGTCCCAGCCCCGAACGCTCCCAGCGCACTTTCCCTTTCCGAGCAGTCTAAGCCGGGGAAAGTGGTGAGGGGTCAGAAAAACGACTTCCAGAAGGAAAATCGGGTGACGGGGGAAAAGCAAGGGGAAGACCGCCTCAAGACGGGGGTCCCACGCGCCACCCCCTCCTCGAAGCCCCGCGGGCCACGCTCACCTCGGGGAAGCAGTCCTTGGCGAAGACGTGCAGCAGCGCGGTTTTGCCACACTGACTGTCGCCCACCACTACTATCTTGCACTTCACATTCTGATTAGGATCCATGATAGATTTACTGGATAATTTCTGGCTGGCTCTTCTCTCCTTCATTGATGTTGCCTTATTTTCTCTTGGTACAGGAATTTTCTCTTAAGAAGAAAAATATATGTATTTCTCTCTCTATAAAAAGCAGGTATAAAAATAGATCGCAAGGCTGGTGGGAACCCCCCGAAGCGCAGCGCAGAGGAGGAGAGCGCGAGGAACAGGCTCGGTACTCCCCTCCAACAAGTTTGATGCCTGACTCCACACCGCGCCTCCCAAGTCCAATTCCGATCCGACTGCTTTGTTTCACGCTCTCTGCGCGGCTTTATACGCCCGGCCTTCCAATCCTCTTCTTTCTGAATGAGAGAAGTAAACTGATCTGCCTCCTCCCCTTTTATGGAGCCTGGGAGCGAGCGCTGTCGCTTCCCTAGCGGAAAATGTAAGCAGTGCGCCCTCTAGGGTGCCCATGCGGGATCTGTTTCACACCTACGCTCTGGGACAACCAAGAGACCCCACAGATGCTTTGCTGAGGGATGGCACTGGACAAGTGCAGGAGCAGGTGGGAAACTGAAGTTTATGCATAATGATGGAAACCACAGTTCCTTTGAAGCTATTTCAATAGCTTTACAGAATCTGCGTGAACATTTGTGAAAACAAAAACATTTCCCACCCAAGTGCAAGCATAGTTGTAAAGCATAGGAAGCAAATCTTGGCTGGGGAAGGGTTAAATGCTTGTGCTAAAAAGGAAAAAAAAAAAAAAAACAAAGGTTTGCATCAGGTATACAGTCCATGGAACAATAGCTAAGCCAGCTTATTCCAGATGCAAGAACTGGCATGCCTGGGTCACAATAATGGACTGGCTTCTGAAACCTGTCAGTTTCGGTCATTCAGGAGGAGACAGGCAGGAAGGTTTTGAGGAGTGGGTAGAGGAGGTGGGCAGGGAGAAGAAAGAGAAGTGGAAGATTCTCATAACTAAGAGGCAAAGGCCACTGGAAGCTCAACCCCATCATATTAGGGACCCCAAACACGTTAGCCCAATTGCACCTCCCACCCCCCTTCCCTTGCAGTAAGGAGACTGGTGGGGGTGGGGATTCTGATACTGCCCTTTAATTCCTTTATCTTTAGCCTCCACCACCCTGGAATCCAAGCACCCTAGGCTGGACTCAGAAGGTATGAATATCCTTAGGGGAAAAATGCATGTATAACCCTCTACGCCCTCTTCACTCTTCCTCCGCTTCCATCCCCCTGCCCTCCCACCCTTCTCCCCAGTAAGAGTCTTAGAAAGGACCAGAAATAGCTCACATGTTTGTTCTCTTTTTTCCCGTGAGAAGTCCTTTTTCTCATCTTCATGTCCTGTACCCCAAATGGTGAGGAGGGTTCAGTTATTAAATTGTAGTAAGGACATTGTCCAAAATCAACTTACAAGTGCCCCTATAGAGACTTCTAGGCTTGTGAATGAGAAGAAGGTGAAATGGGAAGAAAAAAAAAAAACCCAATTCCAGAAAGTTCAGTATGAGGAATGAAAAGGCACTATAAACACTGATGTAAGTAGTGGACGGCTGGGACCCTGGGGGATCCAGGGATGGTCTTCTTTCTGGAGCTTCGAAAACCGGAGCCCCCCAGAGGAGAACCCTGACTCAGGCTGGATGTGAGGGTCTGTGTTTACACAGGTGGAGAGGTGACCCACAGAGAAGCGGGTAGCTGGCCCTGCTGGGGTTCCTACAGCAGCATTTGCCAAAGTTTGTTCTGCAGAGCTTTAGTCCCTGCCTCACACAAAGGGTGCCATGGAACAATTGGTGAGGGAGACACCACCCACATCACCCCTTGAAGATTTACCAAGCACTTTGATATGTTATAGACACTAAAAAGTCCTGTAGAAAAGTAGCCTACTTAACATAATTTAACCTAGCATTTCCCAAGCCTCCTTAAGCATAGGAAACGTTTATCAAAGTATTTACTTGTTCCTTTACTTGTTGAAGAAGCAGTGGGCATAGTGGTTGGGGCAGGAGATCACAAGGAGGTATATTTGGGTCCCAGACTTCACAGTTTTGAGCTATGTGACCTTGCATGAATGATTTAACTTCTCTAAGCCTCAATTTCATCATTTTTACAATAGGAGTCGTACTAGTAATTTTGAGGAAATGCAAGTAAAGTTTGCAGAATAGTTTCTGGCACAATAAAGAGCCTTGGACCTATGTATATTTTTCATTTAAATCTTATTTGCACTTCTCAGAACTGTTGAACATGTCTTGGGAAATTCTGGCTTCATTAATGGATTCACTAATTGGAATCGTGTCTATTCTGTCTTTTATCATATTTTTAACTTAGAAAGTTACGCTTTCCCAGAGATATGATTTGACCTTCTATCGTATCTCTGGAAAGATATATTGATGTAGCTTATCTGGTTAAACCATTCTAACTAGCAATAATTATGAGTGTTTATAAATGGGCTGGCCAATGAATAAGGTAACTATGTAATTTATCATCTAAGTTGGAATACTTTTGAGAGCAAAAGGGGGCACTACCAATGATTATGGCAGAACAACAGGGATAAACAGGGTCTGCCCCATGCAAAACCAGAAGGATAATCACTTCACCAGCAAATAATCAGGAATCACAGTCGATGACTATTTTTGGAAATCAGGTGACCTGGATCTCCAGGAATCCACTGGTTGCTGAGCAAAATTTAATGGATGTATAATAAAGTAGAAAAACCAACTGCCTGAAGTTGCTAGGCTTGGAGTCCCTCTCGGGTAAAAATTCTTTCTTTGTTCTCTTCTGAATCTCTAGTGCTCAGTGTGTGATCGATATTTAATATATTTTTTGATTCATCTAACATTTTGTTTAACAATTATTTATTAAGCACCTGCTATAAACCAGGCACTGTTCTAGGTACTACAGTTATAGCAGTAAACAAGCCAGACCTGTCTGCTGCTCTCCCGGAGCATACATTCCAGACAGGACATGGACAGTAAATAGGGAAGCGAGTACACAAATATGAGTGAATGTGCTGAGCTCTATGAAGAGCAAACAGCATGGCATGCTAAGCCCTGGCAGGGTGGGACTTTAGCAGTGGCCTGGCAGGACCTCTCTAAGGAGGTTGAGTCAGTCTTTAATGATGAGAACAAATCAGCCATGAGGAGGTCCAGCAGAAGGACGCTCCAGGCAGGGGACAGACAATGGAAAGGCTATGCGGAGGGAAGGAGCTTGGCAGGTTTGAGAAACAGAAGGAAGGCTAGTATGACTACAGCTCACGGAAGGAGGGAGAACGTAGGTGGGAGAGCAGAAGGAAGCAGGCAGCGGCTGTATAATTGGCCATAAAATTTGGATTTCATTCTCAGGGCAATGCGAATCAGTCACGCGAGGGCTTGCAGCAGGGTAGCAGTGTGATTACATGAATGAATGAATGAATGAATGAATGGCTTCAGTTCTAGTTCTGCACCTGTCACTCACTAGCTGTGAAACCTTGACGCAACTGCTGGTCTTCAATGAGAATATGAGATCCAGGTGTACCTAAAGCCCCGGAAATGATTAATTTGTAGACTGCAATGCAAAGTTTTCCCCTGAGAAACACATTCGTTTGAAAAATGGGAAGCCTCACCTAGGAGGATCATATATTACTTAATGTCCTTCCTTTTGTTATACTTCTTGTATGTCTTCCTATTACTTTCTCCTTTCTTTCATTTGTCCCTCAGATCAAGAGAACAGAAAACAAATAGCAAATATTTCTCTATGATTTAGTTAATAAAGCATGTTCAGTTTGCCCTAAAAGTTTTGAGGTTAAAAATTATTTTCTTTGTGGTTAAACCTTTACATATTCGGTGGAGCCCCCACCCCCAGTAGAAACTGCATCCCCTTTGACACAAAATGGGCTGATTCCAGGCCTGGAGAGAGGGCCAATCGACAGAGAGAGAGAGAGAGTCCCCATCTAGGGATGGCACAGCACTGATGAACAATAGCTCTTTTCTTTCTATGAGCACTGGACTACAAGTCAGGGACTTGGATTTTAGTCCAGGCTAAACCAACACGCCGTGTGACCTTGGGCAAACAGTGACTGAATTCTTTTCCTTAGTCTCATCCTTACGTGAGGATGATAACATCTGTCTCCTTTACGTTGCACAATAGGGCTGCTTAGAAAATCACATGCCCTATACTTTCCAGCATTCTTCTTTAGAAGCACATTGTGGACACCTCCTTTTGCAAGTTGTGCAGTGTGTGTATGGAGACCTTGGCTCACAGTGGAATACTGTAAGGCATAATCCTAATTGTTTATTCACGGTCACCTGCCTCTCTTCAGACCCCAGCAGAAGTGTTTGAAGGAGTGAGTGCAATGAGGAGAAAACACAGTCTCACAGGCACCATCAACAGAGCAGAGAGAAAACTGACATAAAAATTAGAAAACAGGCAGGATGCCTTCATAGATGTCATGTCAGAAAATACAGATATGAGTCATGGGCATTGTCTTTGAGAATTTAATAAAATGATGGGTATTAAATAGCTTCAAAACATGCAGTTCAGTGTAAGATTAAGGGCCAGAGCATACATTTGTAAACTGCTCTGTACCGAAAGGTGCGATTTCACAGCTGTGTCTCTGGGGAGGTGGTCAGAAGAGGGTGAGCACTCAGCTGGCCTTATATAATGTCAACAAAATAGACAATTTTTTTGGAGAAAGAGAATCGAATAACGAAGCTTCACAGAATTCAATGGATTAAACTTGTTATTTGGAAAGAATTTGTTTTCTTGGAAGGGAACCTTTTAAAAATTTTCTCTTAAAATCATGCCTGCTTGCCCAGTCAAGGACACTGCAGTCAGTTGTCTAAGCTGTGTGGTAAGAGCGCTCTGGTCTGGGCTATAAAGTATGTGGTCTTGTTTGTCCTCATTAAGGCTGACTGCTAATATGATTTACTGCTGCTGTGTGGACTTAGCCCTCACTCTTTAGCCAACAGGAAATGACACAGCTGTGTGAATGCTGAATAATAAGTAGTTTCGAAATTGATCATCCCTTTCTCCGTTTATAGCAAATTTGACAAATTGCATTCTTTAGATACCCAGACTGCATCATTTTGGTTCTGTATGTTATGAGGCACTGTATGTTATGACCCTTTCCAGCTGCCCATTCCAAATTTTAATATCTTTGATTCCTGATGCCATTTCTTTATACTTCACTTATTTCTCAGGAAAACAAAGGATTAATATAAAATTATCAGACTCATTGATTACTTAATCTACTAAACATCCAATTATACTTTATGTCAATTTGTCAATGAGATATGAAAAATATTTAAGGAACTGCCCTAAGAAAAACTGTTAAAGAATGAGTTCTTTTTAAATTCTTGTCTTTGCAAATTATACAGTACGTTCCAAAGATACATCTTTTTCAGTGTTTTAGGAGTAGTCGAAGGAAAGCAAAGATTATTACTGAGCACAAATGAGGCCATCTTTCAGAGACACCAGAGCTTCATTGTCGAGCTGATGAGATACACTGAGCTGAGTTATTTATGGCTATGTGTGTATTCAAGTGGGATCTAATATTTTAATCTATGACTTAAAAGATGCATTCAGAGATGTCATATCAAGTTTCTGGAAAAAAACCTTTGTGGAAATTTTTGCCCATTATGTTGAAATACTCAACAAAGAATATGTGGAAACTTAGTTAAGGTCAGCATTTGTTTAATGAAAAGGCAGTAATTGCTACATCAAGCTTTTTTTTAAAAAAAAAATACTTAGCAGCTACTGTTTTATTATTCTGGAACTCAAGGTGAGGAAACAGAACAAAATTGGCTGGGATAACTTGAAGAGAGTCATTAGCTTAGATAAAGGCAAAAGCAGAGAGTAGAGAATTAGATTTTAAAGCATTTAACCCCAACTTGTTCTTTAGGTCAGTAGCTCTCAAATGTGTTGGGACAGTGGGATATGACTTAGGCAAACAAAACCAGCCAACCAACCAACCAACAAAGGAAAAATACTCAAATGTTCTCTGGGAGACTGCACCCAGAATTAGAGGGCAGGTTGCAATATTTTTGATGGCAAATCTGTAAAGAGATGTCTAAGTCTTGTACTCTGTAATATTTATTTAAAATTCAAAGTGCCTTAGATGGGTTATATTAGAACTTGAATCCTAGGTGACCTCTGAACAAAGGTTAGAGTGGCTTACTGGTGTTTCCTGGCCCAGAATTTGAAAACCACTGCTGTAGACCAGTTTTTAGGGGGTGGCAAATCTTTCCTTTTGATGCAATTGATTTGACTTCAGAAGAGCTGATTTAGTACCTCAGATCATATTTTCAACTAGAGAGGTAGTAACCAACTACACTTACCAAGAAGTTTATAGCTTACTTGTAAAGATAGTAAAAATATGGCAGTATTGATTTTCTCTAACTTTTTATCACAGAAATGGGAACAAAATTATTTCATTTTCTTTCATTTAATTATTCAAAATATTTTAGTTTCTTATTTTAAAGGATCCAGTTAAATTTTCCTCATATCCAAGCCAAAAATTAAAACACCAAATCTTACTCTTTCTTTTGAAGAACACCTGTTTGGGGGAAAAGAACCTCTTTGGGGGGTCATGGAAAATATACCTAAATGCTCAAAATAGCACTCAAGAATACCTAAGGTAATGTAGATCCAGATAAAATCTTGCAACCAGTGATTTTGGGAAAGCTATGCAAAAGAGAAGAAAAGTGGTCTTTAATCAGTGGCCTAAAAGAATCTTACCTTCTCTACACATCTTTTAGTCATGAGGGTCCTCTGTGCCCTTTTCCACCACTAGCTCCTAGGAACCCTGTCTGAAAGGCACTGCTTTTTACAATGCAAGCTGAGATATTACTCATTGTTGAATATAATTATGAACTGAGTGTTAGCAATTTAAAACAGGCCAGATAAGTAGAGGTCAAATGACTCATCATACTCTGACGCTGACCCTTATCCAAAACTTTTCTATAGGTCACATCATGGTCCCCAAACCAGAGCAGACTGGCCGTAAGTGAAATGAATGTGTAAGCATTGTGATACAATTTCCGGTGACTAGCAAGATATGTAAGTTATATGGGGATAAAAAACTGTCCTTTGCCTTAAAAGCAAAGAGACGATCCTACTACATCAATAATATAATTCATCTTAATTCTAACTCAGAACAAAAAGCTGCCATCAGCACATGGTATGCAGCAATTGATCTTAATAAATATTCACTGAGGATTTACGCCAGTACACTTTGTTCTGGCTTCTACCCTCCATGCTGCCTCTGAAAATGCCCCAAAGTACTTCCACACTGTCACAGCAACACTATGGAATCAATCAAGTGATTGCTCTCTGGAGTACCCCATGTCATCAAGTCCCACATACAGAAATCTAGGTTGACATTAGATGAAGTCACTAAAGGCTCTTAACAGGTTGGCACCAGGGCACTTAAGGTAGTTCATATGCAATTAAAACAGAAATTTGAAACCAAATTTTAGAGTTCATCAGAAATCTTAGCATGGTGAGGAAAGAAAAAAAAAACCCAGGGAAAATATGAATGCATTCATTTTTATTAAAAAATAAGAATTAGAAAGAAAGGCAAATATTAGCATCCTTAAAGACAAATTTATTTATTGTAAAGTTCAACGGAAGTCATTCAACTTCGATTCATTTTCCAGAAAAGCTAACAAGCTGTTGCCCAATTAATATATCTTGGAAACTTTCCAAAAATGGTGCTTTCCAGAAAAGTTTTAAATACATGAATTCATGGTTTTATTTTCCCCCGGACTTCTCAGTTTGCATTTCCAACAGTTTTGTTGAATGCTACCTGGTCTATACTTCTTGATCATCCTTCTTCTCTCCTAGCCACTCCCTGCTAAGCCTACCTGTTCAAGCGGCTTCTTCACAACACCTGCTTTCAGAAAATTGACATGGAAGATCTGGAAAACCAGATCAAAGACAGTTGGAGAAGAGGAAATCAGAAGATGTTGCAATTCTCAGGAGCTCACCTACCTGAGTTAATGCAGGGACTATAAGACACCTTGAGTCCTCCCAAAGTGGCTGATGGAGTCAGTTTCTCACAAGGCTCTCAAACACTCTCAGGTGAATGAATAAAGAGACTCTGGGAGCTGCAAATCTTTCTGTAACAGTCCACGATGGCTGGGGCATAGGAACAGGGCATGGGTGTGAGGATAACAGAAGTCCTTTGGAGGGATGTTCATTGTTCTCACACACACAGCAGGCCCCAAGGCCTTCCCTACTATGAGGAATATCAGTTTACATTAAAATATAAACACTATATTAGACTGCAAACCCAGTCTCCAAAGGAAATCTGGAATGCAAGCAAGATCTCTAGGTTTTCTAAAATTCCATAGTGACTATGAATAATGAGGTTATAATTTAGAGAGCAAAATTTTGCTTGAAACTTGAAAATATAAATGATTCTTAAATTCCAAGAAAAAGAAAAAGTCCAGTATTTTACTACATGTAAACTAAAGGCAAATGAATGTTTGTGTTCACCTTATGGAATAGATGCACACCGGTTCAATTCAGGGATGCATTGCAGTCCCCCTTTGGATCTTAAAACCTCTATGAGAGAAGTTGCTGTAAGAAACCAAAACACAATTACTTTGCAATAAAATTCTTTCTCAGTCATAAGCCAGTGCTAGAAGGTTATAGGATCAAGCAAGCATAGTTAGTTACTCATTCTTCCCTTTCTACTCTAAATCTGGTTTGAATATATATCAAAGAAAGCCTTAAAAGGGTTGGGAAGACTCAAAAGTCAATGTTTAGACTGAATGCCCTGATGGCCCATCCATTCACTTTTGCTTTGAAAATGGTGAGTAATTACAGCTGTGAGAGGCATCCAGATACAGTGACTTCACATGGTGTTGGGAATAAGGATATTTGAATTTTAGCATCAGATTACCACTAACTAGCTGTGTGTTCTTGAGCAAATATTTAACCTCTCTGGGTGCCAAGTTCTTCATCTGTACAATTAGTGGGCTCTGAGATCTTTTGTAGCTCTGATATGTCATGACGTAGAACTCGGATTATTTATTAGATCAATAAGAAGTCTTACTCTCTCTATTGCCTGCCTCCCACAAGTCCACAAGCATCCAGGCATTCAAATGTAGGATTTGGGCACTTGCCCCACATTCCTAAGCTCTGGAACCTTTTCAGGCAGTTCTATATTGGGGCTTATGAATCCAACTCTGTGTGACATGTTAAGATCATCAGCCAATAAGGCACTGGGTTTCTGTCTCATCTGAATAATACTATTTATAAGGCATTGAGAAAAATCCATTCAGATCCAGTTCAGAAGAGTGGATTCCAACATGGTCAAGCAAACTGGTTTCTTTATGTGCATATGCACAAATGTAACTGTATGAATATGTTTATATCCTACACTGGGGGGGGTGTGTTGAGGGCTTCCTTTTTTACTTTATTTTATTGAGGCATAATTCCATATAGTAAAAATCACAGATCTCCAGTGTGTGAATGAATGAATTTTGACAAGTGTGTATGCTCATATTATTAATATTCCAAGCAAGATACAAAACACTGCCCTGCAAAGTTTTCTCATGGCCCTTCCCAATCTCTCTTCAGCCAGGAACAGCCATTACTCTGATTTTATCTGCATACATTAGTCTTACCTATTCTTGAACTTTATGTATTGTGTAATATAAATATAATATTGTTTAGATTCATTCATGTGATTGCATGTGTTTGTAGTTTGTTCCAGTTTATGCTCAGTAGTATTTCATTATATGAATATATCACAGTTCGCTTATCTATGCTTCTGTTGAATGCATTTGGACTGATTCCAGTTTTTTATGATTATAAATTAAGTTGTTGTGAACATTTCTGTACACAACTTTTTGTAGACACATTTTCATTTTAGTGGGTAAATACCTAGGAGTGGAATTGCTAGGCCAAAGGCTGTGTGTATGTTTAACTTTAGGAGAAACTACCAATTTTCAAAAGTGGTTGTGTGTTTTTACTTCCTATCAGCAATGTGTGAACAATTCCACTGTTCTACATTCTCTCTGGTTTTAATTTTAGACATTCTAATGGGTATGTAGTTGTACCTCTTTGTACTTCTAATTTGTATTTCCCTAATATATTTATCATATTTTCATGTGTTTACTGGTCATTCATACATTCTTTTATGAGGTGTCCAAAACTTTTGCCCATTTTTGATAGGTGTTTATCTTATCAATTTGTAGAAGTTTAAAAAAATATTCTATATTTAAGTTATTTGTCAAGTATATGCATTGTGAATACTGTATCACAGTCTGTGGCTTGACTTTTTACTTTTTTTTATTAGTGTCGTTTGAATTTTGATAAGTCCTGTTTATCCCTCTTTCGCTTTATAGTTAGTGCTTTTTGCATTCTTTCTATACACATTTTCTTACCATAAGTTCACAAAGATAGTCTCCAGTTGTTTATTTTATAGGTTTAGCTTTTACATTGGGTCTATAATACTCCTCTGGTTAAATTTTGTGTATAATATAAAAAGTGAGTCATGTCTCACTTTCATACATAAACTAGTATAGATATCCAGTTTATCTAGCATCTTGTGTTGAAAAAAAAAATCAATTTATGAGTAAATTTCATTGACACTTTTGTAAAAATAGAAAAAAATCTTTTGACCATAAATGGATGGGACTGTTTTTGGACTTTCTATGTTATACCATCAATCTATTATCTTACAACTACCACACTGTACCAACTACTACAGCTTTATACTTAGTCTTGAAATCACAGAGAGTAAGTTCTTCAACTTCATTCTTCTTTTGCAAGATTGTGTCCTTTTAGATTTGGTATTAGGGTTATATGGCTTCATAAAACTCACTGGGATGTATCTCCCTCCTCAACCCATTTTCCAGAAAAATAGGCTGTAAGTTTTTGTAAGATTGCTTTTTGTTCCATCTTTCTTAAATATTTGGTAGATTTCACTCTCAAAGGCATCTGGGCCAGGGGTTTTCTTTGTGAGAAGGTTTTTAATTACAAGTTTAAAATTTAAAATATTTACACTATTATATGAATTGTATATTCCTTCTTTTATACTTTTGGAAATTATATTTTTCAAGGCATTTGTCCTTTTCATCCATATGGTCAAAATTATTGGTATAGAGCTGTTGATAATTTTTTTATTATCCTTCTAATGTCTGTAGGATCTGTGGTGATCATCCCTCTTCCATTCTTGACTTTGGTATTCTGTTATTTCTTTCTTCTTTTGTTGCTTATTCTCACTAGAGATTTATTAATGTTATTAACTTTTTGAAAGATACAACAATTGAATTTGTTGATTTTCTTATTGAAATTTATTTAATTGATTTCTACTATTATCTTTATTATTTCCTTGTTTTCACTTACTCAAAGCTAAATTTGCTTTTCTTTTTCTAGATTTTTAAGATAGAAGCATAGATTATTGATTTTAGAACTTATTGTTTTCTAATATAAGCATTTAAAACTATGAATTCCCTTTATGCACTGTTTTAGCTGCAAATTTCAATATGTTGT
This sequence comes from Lepilemur ruficaudatus, assembly GCA_963574885.1. NCBI lineage: Eukaryota > Metazoa > Chordata > Mammalia > Primates > Lepilemuridae > Lepilemur > Lepilemur ruficaudatus. The sequence continues at coordinate 35,327 of CAUYRT010103600.1, forward strand.
ATTTTTTTATTGTTCAGGTCAGAATACTTTTTAGTTTCTTCTGTGATTTCCTTTTTGATCAATGGATTATTTAGAAATATGTTGCTTGATTTTTAAATATTTGGGGAATTTATTGATATCTTTTTGTTATTAATTTCTAATCTAATTCTGTTCCAGTTAGGTAAAATACTCTGTGACTTCAGTACTTTATAATGAGAGTTTTTAATATTGTCTTTTTTGATTAATATTCCATGTGTGCTTGGAAAGAATGTATATTCTGCATCTGCTGAATGTAGTGCTCTATAAAATTCTATTAGATTACTTGTTGATAGTGCTGTTCAAATACAATATAATGATATTGGCTTTTTAAAATCTACTTATTTTATCAGCTGCTAAAAGTAAGCTATTGAAGTTGACAACAATGACTGTGAATTTCTCTGTTTCTCCCTTTAGTTTTGTCAATTTTGTTTAACGTACTTTGAAGCTCTATTATCAGATGTGTCACATTCAAAATTGTCCTTTTTTGATGAATTCAACTTTTCATTAATATCATTATAAAATATTTCTCTTTATTTTGGATGATGCTTCTTGCTTGAAGATTATATTGTCATAATAGCTTTCTTGTGATTAGGGTTTGGGATCATATATTTTTTTTCTTTTTCTTTTTCTTTTCAAACTTTTCATGTCTTTATATTTAAAGTGTGTTTCTTATTGACAGCATACAGTTGGGTCATGTGTTATTCATTCTTACAATCTTTGTTTTTCATTGGAATTTTTAACCTATTTACATTTGCTATAGCAATGAATATAGTTCCATTGACTATAATTTTTTATTGCTTTCTTTTTCTTTCCATGCAAAGTTTTCTTTGGTCATATATTATCTAAATAGGGTCCTATGTGTCATCCTCTCAGTTTGGGCTGCTTTCTGTCTTTCCAGGAAAGTAGGTTAATAGAACATATATATATATCATACTAAATAGAATTAAATAAGTTGGGAAATGGAAAATAAGTCAGTTGAGAACATAAGTTCTAGGGTGGATCACACAACTCATGGTCATTATTCAGAGAAGATTTATCTGAAGATCAGCGTCAACACTGGTGATACTTCCCCGAAGCCAGCACCATCCCTGACAATGCTAAATATTTTCATTGGTAATTTGTGAGAATAATAATTAAGGGAGTAAATGATGTATTGCTAGGTGGAAAGGTTAGCCAGTTGTGGTTGCCCAGACCAGATATATAAAATTATATGTTGGAGGAATAATCAGTAGCAAGCAAAAGGGATGTCAATCAGGTGTATATGTTCAGCTGATACACTAGAAAACAAAGCCAAACATTTCAAAACTAATAAGGATGAGCAAGATTAGCAAAAAAAACAAACAAAAAAAATCTGTGGTCAACTTGGATAATAAAATGATTATTTCATCATCGAAGTCCAATAATTTAAAAATATTATTTTGAAACTAGGATTTCAACATAGTAGTGAAGCATGTCAGAATGACGACACCATTTCCGTCCTCAGCACCAGCATGCTGTGTCCATTTCTAGATTCCCTGATTAACGTGGGGGAACTGGATAGATTTCAGGGAAGAATCGTAACTTTGATTTTAGAGATACAGGAACAGTTAGAGATAATGCTACCCAAACTTCACATTTTACTAATGACAAAACTCAGAGTGGTTGAAGTTAGTTATCTAAAGGCACATAGTTAATTTATGGCAGGATTGTGACTACAGCTTTGACTCCTAATTCCTTGCGTTTTATTCTTTCCACCTCTCAATGTGAACCAGGGATTTTGAAATTAAAGGAGATGAAGAGAGATGCAGGGAAGTGAGATTATTCATTTTAGAATGAAAATGTTAAGTTAGATATAATGTTTATCATCAACCCTATGAAATTTTCTTATTTAAAAGATGTATCACATTCTGTATCTTCTTTAACAAAGGACTTCCTTTCCACTGAGGATTAAATAAAAGGAAATGTATAATAAAGTGCAACAGTAGGAATTTAGGAAACACAAGTAGAAACTATTCCAAATGGCAATTACTACTTATTAGTATGGTGCATTATAATATCTGCTTCCCAGAGGTTTGATTTTTTTTTTTTAAATTTAGTGTAGAGTTTGCCTACCTAAAATGGTAATACTTACAGATGGGGGTGGAGGGGGCGGATAAACAAAGTATTTGTTCAAGATCCCTAAAATTCCACGCTAGATATTTTTATCTGCTCTCATTTTTTGCTTGTTTCTTATTTTTCTTGAAAGATGACTCCAAGAAAGAGAATCGAAACTGAGGCTAAATGAATATTCTTAGCCTTAGTACTATTCAATGGCATTCCTAGAGTGAGCTGACTTTGCAGCTAAGACTTTGCTATGATATTGCTGCTTCTATATTTTATTCTAAACTATAGGGTTATAGTGTTAGGTGGGACAATTTACTTAAGCACTCACCGTGGCTGACCAAAACGTGCACACAATATCCGGTCCAGAGTGTGACACTGCTTGTCAGGAGCGAATGAGATTCTTGATAAATACTATAGCAAAATGTTAAATGGTCAAGTTGTGGATTGTTCCAAATAATAATTTATTACCAGTTTATTATAGAAATAAAATCTTCAATACTATATGAAAAATAAAAGTAATTACGTGTGGTGAATTTGGCTTATATGACAACGAGTTTTTAAATGAAAAGCAAATTCAAGTAAAATCTGTGTTACATAATTTCAAAGACATATAAACTGCAACGACTTTAATGATCTTAGAAATTAGAGATAGCTTTTTGTTATTGTCTTCTCCCCAAAAGATTTTGGGCTACAAATAAAACAATATAACATCTTTGATAGTTAAAAGTGAATTGAAATTTTTTTTTAGACAAATTCTTTCAGTCAAAAAAAAAACCCATGTTTTAGTTTATTTCAAGATCGATTCTTTTCTATTACAGAAGAGTGTTTACAAATGATTTCAACAAAGGTCACACGACCAAGTCTATTTTTCTTTCAAGAATACACCTCTGGAAGAGATAACAAAATGAGAACCAACCAAGCAAAGTAAATAAGTTTATTTCTCTTAAACACATGTGGGGATCTTGTCCACATCCAACCGAATTTATAAAGGAAGAAAAATAATTACACTATACCATCTGGTTGTTTAGAATGGCTTCCGTGTTTTAAAAGTATCTAATATTTGAGGTTGTTTTCCACTGTGTCATGGGCACCCCTTAGAAGATATTATAAAATGTTTTGCTATGCTGTGGAATCCGTGGCATATATTTTTAGGCCCAGTTGTATTCTTTCTTTATGTAGAGAGAAGAGTTATGTGTAGTGGACTGCAGTAGAGCTTGAACAATGGAACCTGAGAGACCTGGTTTCGGATTTTGACTCTTTCTTTACTACATTGTGGGCAACTCACTTAACCTTTCCCTTCTTTGTGCTTGTGGATGATGGTGCAACTCCATTCCTCTAATTCTAGTGATGAGGAAGGTAGCTCTCATCTCTCACTTCTTGAATATTTTTGCTTGTCCCCATGCTTATTCACTGTGAGAGAGGGCAGAAGAACTTCTATAAGTCCAGGAAAGCTTGTAGTGACCACACTGCCATCTTGTAGGATGCCCCACGGTATTCATCCACTCCGGAGGGAGCACCTCCACCGTTGTCTATTTTGGACAAAATGAATCTGAAGAGATAATCTTGGGTGTTGGTAAATAGATAAATGTTGCTGTTGTTTAGTTTAAAACTACACATGTGGTAAACTTTCCCCAAATATTAATTCCACAAAGCATTATGATAATTAGAAATATATCAGAGTCAGATCTTCCCTCCTGCAACCCAATCGAGTGAATTTTTTTAGAGTTAGGTGCCACTATTTCCAGACAGCACAGCACAAAAGCTACTTTGACACCTTCCATGGACTGCTGCAGATGAATATTTTATTCATTTCTGGTACTCTTAATAAGTATGGAGAATGTCTTAGTCAGCTCAGACTGCATTTAAAAATACTACAGAATATATGGTTTAAAGAATAAAAATCAATTTTCTCACATTTCTGGAGACTAGAAAGTCTAAAATTAAGGTCTGGCAGTATTCAGGTTCCAGTAAGGAATATCTTCCTGTCTTGTAGATGGTCACCTTGTCATCGTGTCCTCACACACTCTCTCGTCTGTGCATGTGCAGGGAGGGATCATTCTCTCTCCCTCTTCTTATAAGGCCACCAGTCCTAGGAGGCTAGGGCCCCACCCTTAGGAACTCACTTAATCTTAATTACCTTCTGCAGACCGTGTCTCCTAATATTAGTCACATTAGGGGTTAGAACTTCGACATATGAATTTGAGGTGGGGAGGGCACAGTTCAGTCCACAGTAAAAGATAAATTTGGAGATTTACTGGCATTTTCTCCATTTCTTAAATTTTTTATCTGAAAAAGAAAATTATGTAAATATATAACTTAATGTGATTTGATTTTTATATTTTTGCCAGGTTTTTTAAAGACAAAATACTTTTGTATCTTTGCTCAAGTTTGCTAGACTTCTATATTTATAAGATATATTTAGACATTTCCTAAATTACAAACAACCTTTGTTATACCACCAGCTGTTGGGCTCAAAAGATCACCCCAGCTTTAGAGTGCCTTTATAAGAACTATGTGAGATGCAGAAAACATTGACATCATATTATAAGGTAGAGAAATTGAGTTCAGTTCCTCCACTATAAAGATCATAAAACTAAAGTCTAAAGAAAGACTAATTAGCAGACAAGACACTCTGCAACGCTGACCAGCCTTCCAAAGCTCACTTCACTTTGCTTTCCTCATTGCTCCATCCAACAATGTTTTTTGCTTCTATCCAAGTTCTTTTAAAGTCCAGAATTAAACTTAAAACTTTTCTGCAGCATGCATGCATGCAAGGTGTATAACCTGAGTTTATAGCTGAGCAGATTTTTATGCCTGTGAAGTGGTAGCACAACTTTGACCTTATAAATTGATCCAATAAATCTGAATTTCAAAGTAAATAGAGATTCTTAGGAATTGAAAAGGTCATAAGATGACCTTATTTAGAAGAATAAATAATGTAATAAATATTACATTGTTGTTGACATAATTAACAATCATCAGATGGGCTGGAATACTGATAAAATATTGTTTGGGTTGTTTTATGAAATACATTCATAGCAGTTAACTAATCAACAACAATTGTCATTTATCCAGTACCTACTGGGAACACAGTATTAAACAGGGAAATGGCACAATGGCTTTGCTTTCCAAATTGCAGACAACCTTCCAATGATACTTAAATTACTTTAAACTAATGTGAAACATTCATTGTCTCATAAACTAAGGACTTTTATTTTGATTTTCAATTTTAATTATTTTGTTCTTATTGAACAAAATAATTAAAATTGAAAATCAAAATAAACGATATTTTAAAGCTAGTAAATATTTCATTGCATCCAAAATTGTGGAGTTCCATTGTAGTGAAAACTACCAACTCACTACTCTGTACAGGTCAGACATACGGGTGAGGTGGAACCAATGGGAGTTCCAAAGGGAATTTATTTAGAGAGATCCTAAATAAATGCTTGTGCTTGCTAAAGCATCACTCAAGTCTCTCTTTGGGGTGCTGAAACCTCCCCGACTTCAGCATATTAGTTTGCTTAACCACCTATAGTCTCTTGCCTCAGCTTAAGTGCTTCAGTGAGGTAAGTAGAGAAAAGTAACTCTCTGCTTTCATAGTGAGTTGTAAAATACTTTTGCTAATAATAGTGTAGGTGAGCACCTGCTTCAGCAGGGGTGAAATCAAGGGTATGGAGCATTCCTACTTTGGGTGGAAAAATTCTCAGTGGTGTTGCTAAACCCAAATGAAAAGCATTAATTAAACTTACACCTTTAACTTTGCTAAATGAATGATCTAAGAAGCTCCACCCCTCTGGAAAAAATAAATTAAGCAATATGAGTCTGCTGTTGGCAACAGCAGTGATTATACGGGACACGTGGTTTAGGATTATTTGGATTAAGAACAAATTGTATGTGTGGAGTATTCAACCACTCAGGAAATATTATGATTCTTCTAGGATGTGTTCACCATTATATGACATAAATATATTAGATAAAGCCAAAAATCTCCCCAGAAGGGAATCAATTCACAATTCAAAGGTCTATGTTTAAAAAAAAAAATTAAATGTGTTTTCCTTTAGATCATAAAATAATAAAATTCTTTATTATAAAATTTTTCTAGATGCTACTCATAAGGAAAATATTTCCATACAGGCCAAGTGGAGGAGATAGCATGAACTATATTAAAAAAAAATCCAAGGTTTTCATAATACAATGGCAACAAACCTCAACATAGCAATCGTTTAAGAAACCAAAGAAACAGAGAGCTCATTCAATCTAAAAAGAAAGAAGACTGGTGGATTAAAAAAAAAAAAACAGCCAGGTATTAAATTCAGCACCTTCTACTGAGGTTACGGAGACTGTGAAGAAGAATATATAACCGAGTGCTTTTCTTTGATTTGGCTAATGAGTGTGTGTGTGTGCGTGTGTGTGTGCACGTTTGAAGTCTTCATTTTTTTCTTTCTTTCTTTTTTTTTTTATTTATTCTTAACTTGGAGCTGGTGATAATCTTCCTTTTTCTTAAGCCTCAGATTCAGGGTCTGCCTCTTTTCTCTCTATGGGTTTCTCTTTTAATGTAGGTTATAAGATTCTCTAAGGCAGACACCACACAACTATGCACGCTGTGATACAAACCCATGTTGAGTGTTCAACATACTAGACCAGCCTATCAGTGAATAGCCTGCTCTTTGGAAGCAAGATTGCCATTTACTAATTGATGTTTACTAGAAAACTGAAGAGTAATCTTCTTCCTGAGAAAACTGGTTCTTTTTACCTAGAAGAGATCATTTTTCTAAAGAAGAGTCCGCTCATACTGTGCTGAATCTACGTGAACAGAATTATTTGAGGAAGTACAAAGCATCACTGTTCTCTAGTCACCTTGAGTTCTGTAGATATACCACACAATTACCTAGACTCTAGGTCCTAGAGCATCTCAATTAAGTGAGCATGACTGTCCCAATTAGGTAGGAGTCCTGACTATTAAATATCATTAGACTTAATTTGTTGCCCTGGGAAAATTCTTGATGAACTTCATCCCACTAAGGGCAGGACACTGTCTGCTTAAATCCAGAGCAACAGCCTCAGAACACACTTCTACAATAAGGCTTATTAAGTTTCAAATAATATCATCTCGGGACATGTTCTCTAGGTTTTACAGAAACATAAACCATGAAAGTTGAAAAGAACTTTGAAAATGTTGTTGCATTTGACCCTCTTACTTTGCATATGAGGAAATAAAGGCCCATAGAGGTGTGGTTAATTAAGAGAAATAAGACTAGATTTTAAGCCTCCTGACTCTTCCAGCCAAGGGCTCTTTTTATGATACCATCATTTATCCTAAACAATGTCACCAACTGAAGTACATCTAAAGCACATCTATGACCTCTAAACATAGTTATGTTGTTGGTGATGGTACACTGATCATGGAATTACAATACTTAGCGTTGAGCTCTAACTAGTGTTTTAACCTTGAGGGAGCCAAACTGCTATATCTGATTTTTGTTATTTGTAAATCAGAGATAATTAAGTCTATCTTATGAAATTATGGTGAAGATTAAATAAAATGTTGCATGACAAGGTGCTTTGTAAATGGTAAAGCTTTCTGTAAACAGAATGTTAAATTGGAGGTGAAAATTTGTCTTTAGAAGGTTATCTATAACTTCTAATTCCAGACGCAGTGGTCCCCAACCTTTTTGGCACCAAGGACTGGTTTCATGGAAGACAATTTTACCACGGGGTTGGGGCAGTGGAGAGGCAGACTGCAGGCTGTGGTGTGAGCTATGGGGTGCAGCTGTAAATTCAGATGAAGCTCACTTACTCACCAGCCCCACTGCTCACCTGCTCACCTCCTCACCTCCTACTGTGTGGGCCTTCCTCCTGCCACTTCCTAAGTTTCATGGAAGACAATTTTTCCATGACCACGGGGTTGGGGATGGCAGAGATAGAGGACTGAGTATGAGTTTCTATCTCTTCTACCACCCTCTCACTCCATGAAACACACTAAAATAGTTGTAGAGAATAAAGAAGATACAATCTCATAATAATAAAATGGTGGGGGTAGATACTAACAGATAAGAGATTTGAGTGTCACAGATGTCTGGAAGACAAACATGCAGTGAAGGACTAGTGGAGGATGAGGCTGGCCAGTGGAAGACAACACAGCCACCATTCACGTGGAGAGACCTATGGCCTTGGCTGGAGTTTATCTTTCCTGAAGAACCCTGAAGAGGATTAGGACTCAGAAATGGCAGGTACTGCTAAGAAAAGTGGTGGGAATGGCAATAGAGAAATTAAATTCTGAGTACAACCCAGTTGATCTCCAGTAACAAAATGCCTGGCAATAAGATATCTAGCCACTGCCACCGCCATCACCACCACAACCACCAAAGGGCTTTTCTTTAAGGAAACTCAAGTAGCTGTTGGAGGGAAATTAGAACAGCTGGTATGGGAGTTAATGATCCACATCAAAACTCTCTGTACTCTGCCATTTAGGAGCACCAAAGCATGACAGCCCCATCCCCTGCCAGTCCTCCCTAGAGAGAATACTGTTGGTTGGTAATCCCTGTCTCTATACTGTGGTCTATGTCACCCTATTTATTAATATGATAAGGCAACCAAGAAACAAAGTCTTTGTGGAAATCCTGTGGCATGAAAAAGAAAGAAAGAAACAGAAAAATTAACTTCAGAGAAAATAAGAAAATTGAGGAAACAGAGGAGAACAATAACAAAAAACTCCTTCCAATAGTATGCTTACTATTTAAGAAGATAGATTTAAGTGGATATTATTATATATCCATGAAAAAATAGAAGGATATGACAAATGGACAGAGAAAAAGACAGGGCCCCAAAAGTTAAAAATTATTGCACAAATGAAAAGAAAAAAATAATACAAATTTATTAAACAAAATATGTAAGTAGATAAAATCTTTTAGAAAAGTCAGAAGAGTATATGAGAAACAAAGAAAATATATTAAAAGATTAAAAAAAACCAGATAATTGATCCAGCAAATATATTTTCCAAATAATGAGTTTCATAAAGAGAGAACAGTAAAATCAGATGAGAAGACATATTATTAAAAAAAATTCTTGTAGAGAAAGACATGCATGTTCAGATCGAAGGGGCTTAACAAGATCTACACAAAATGAATGAAAGACACATATACAGGAACATCTGTTGGTAATTTCAGAACACTTAAGATAAAAAGAAGTCTCTAAAAGCTTCCAGATAATATATGTAAATGTAAGTGAGTGTGTATACAGTTGACCCTTGAACAATGTGGAAGTTAGGACTGCTGACCACACACATTCAAAAATCTGCATATAAGTTTTAACTTCTCCAAAATTTAACTACTAATAGTCTACTTTTTTTTTTTTTAATTTCAATAGATTTAATGGATACACATGGAGTTTTGTTACATGGATATGTTGTGTAGTGGTGAAGAAGTCCGGGTTTTAGGTAAACCCATCACCCAAACAGTGTACAATGTACCCAGTTTTTTATCTCTCACTTCCCTTCATACCCTCCCATCTTCTGAGTCTCCTGTGTCCATTATGTCACTCTGTATGACTGTGCGTGCCTATAGCTTAGCTCCCACTTATAAGTGAGAACATGTGGTGTTTAGTTTTTTGTTCCTGAGTTACTTCACGTAAGATAATTAGCCTACTGTTGACCAGAAGGCTTATCTACAACATAAACAGTCGATTAACACATACTTCGTATGTTATATGTATTACATGCTCCATTCTTACATTAAAGTAAGTTAGAGAAAAGAAAATGTTATTAAGAAAATCCCAGGGAAGAAAAAAATATATTTACTATTCATTAAGTGGAAGTGAATCATCATAAAGTTCTTCATCCTCATTGTCTTCATGTTGACCAAGCTGAGGGGGGAAAGGAAGAGGAGGCGTTGTTCTTGCTGCCCGAGGGGCAGCAGAGGTAAAAGAAAATCCAAGTATATAAGCAGATTCAGGTAGTTCAAAACTGTGTTGTTCAAAGGTCCAGTGTACATAAATATGCATGTACACATATGGATAGACAGATCACCCTGGATACTAGAAGCCAACTAAACAAAGTCCTCAAAGCTGGGAGTGTGACATAAAAACCAGCCAAATTATTGAACAAAGATGATAATCAGAATAAAACTCTTCAGAGATTCAATGTCCTAAGCAAGATTTTTAAGGATATTCTTCAGCAAAGTGAGGGAATGGACAAGAATAGGATAGACAGGAATCAAGCAAAGAGAGTCTACAAGGCAAGAGAGCAGTTGAAGGAAGTGGAAGAAGCGCCACAGGCCCGCAGAGCAACCAGCACAGAGGGGAGGAGGGAGGAGCTCCTGGCAGGATCACTCTGACAAGGGCAGAAATGACAAGGGAGGAGTCTGATAACAATCGAAAATATGATAAAGACAAATGGTTCCAGAACAAAAAACAAAAGTGTAAAAAAAACTTATGCAAAAGGAAACTGCATTGAAAAACATACATAATTGCGCTAATATAGATGACTATTCTTGATTTTCAAACTTTAGAAGAAAGGCACAGAAAACTTAACTATGCTTACAGAATATAAATTTACTTATGCTTATAGAATGTTGTGAGCATGTCAGTGTAAAAATAAAATAATAGACAACAGAAATTGGAAGATTTGTAACCAGGGGAAAAAAGCTGTAGGAGATGTTGGAAATGAGTGATACCTCGGCTGAGAAAGGGTGGAGTCAGTAGATACTGTCTTTGGTTGAGTGAGAAATAAAAAATGTAAATACGATTTTTCTTAGAGTCACAAAAGTAATGTTTAGAGGAACAAAAAACAATGTAACTATATTTGGGAGAAGATCAGCAGTGGTGGTGGAGAACATAAAGAATCTAAATTCTTGTTAAATTCTGTAGATGGACCCTAAACTTAATATATCAAGATAAAATAGTACAAGCATCTTGTTTAGAGATACAGGGTTAACTATCCAAAGAGTAAATAAGGCATTAAAACTTATTCCTTCAAGAGGGATTAGAGAAGGAAGTGACAGGCCAAGAAAGGGGCCATTCTTTTATATAATGCACAGTAATTCACATTGTTGGTTGCCTTTCCTGTGTCTATTCACCTCTTCTGCTTTCCTAAGAGATCCCTGATGTTGTTTTTATTCATGGAGCTCAGGGGGGGCCAGTTTTACCTAAAATTCCAGGGATAATCCTATTTCCTTTGACTGAAATACTCCTCTGTCCATTGAAATGGGAAAGAGGAGAGGATGTTTTTGAGGAAACTGTCCTTCGATCCTTAGAGAGAACGACAAAGAGATACTCTCTGTCCTCTTCCTGTTGTTGTTGTCATGTCTGGATGAGACATCTAGAGCTATTGTAGCGGTGAGAGTCACACTGAGGGTGAGATTCACACTGAGAACAGTAGAACAGAGAGTTGGAAAGAACCCGGGCTCTTCCGGACATATGTAAGCTGCTGAATCAAACAACTCTGCCTGCCCATTGACATACTGTATAGTAAGATAATAATTGCTTTATTTACTTATTTTTTTTTGTCCAGTGATTTAAGGCTTTTGTCCCTTACAGCCAAAAGCATCCAAACTGACATATAAAGTCCGCCTGTATACTAGATTTTCTAAAGCACACACACACATTATATTCCTTAAAAATATTTAAGATTAAAAAAAAGCAGCATATTTAGTGTCACAAATTTTACCCCAAACATACAAAATCCTCACTCTACAGTTCACATTTTTAAAATATTGTGTTTTAAAAAATGATCAAATGGCAACTAAGGTCAAAGCAAAAGTATACACGTAAAAGGAAAGTCTCCTACAATAATCAGTAACCATTAACATATTGCATTTTTTCAGACATTATTATGCATAGTTTTTGTGATTATATATTTTACCAAAAAAATTGGAGCATACTACAGATACTCTTCTACAACTTTCTTTTCCCACAATGTTATGTCTTGGATAAACTTCCTTGTCTATGAATACATATTCAACTTATTCTTTTTTATGACTGTACACATTTCTGCAGATGAACAGGCCACAATTTATTTAACCTGCCCCTTATTAATATTTAGTTTGCCTCCAATTTTTCACTAATGTAACAACAACAACAAAAAGCTACCAGAAACATTCGGGCACATGCTTCTTTGTGCAAGTATTTTTCTAAGATAAATTCCAAGATGTGAAGTTGCTGGTTCAAAGGACACATGTGTTTTAAGTTTTAATAGACTAGAAATTGAAAACTCCTTCCCTCAACCTGGGCTGTGCCATTTTACATGCCCGCTAACAACATATGAGTAGTTGCTCCTCCTCATCTTTACCAACCAATGATCTTATCAACCTTCCAAAATTTGGCTCAAAAAAATGATAAGATGGGCAAACATGCCAGTTCACTGTTGTTTTAATTTGACTTTCTCTGGTAATTTTCTCTTCTTTTCATATATTCATTAGTAATTTAAATTTTTTATTCATATCTTTCAATTATTATTATTTTCCTGTTTGGTTATTAGTTTTTTTCTTGTTATTGTGAATTTCTTTGTCTCTTAGGTATATTCCTTTTATTATTTATGATGCAAGGATTTTCTCCCAGGCTGCTGTTTGTTTTAGACTTTTAATTTCTAGATACTCCAATATTAGCAACCAGAGCTTTAAAGACTTGGGTAAGATTATTTATATGTTTGAACTTTGTTTTTATCTATACCAAAAATAAAAGCAATACCAAACTATTGAGCAAATTTGTACTGAATGCTCACTCTGTCCAGTAATCACAGAAGACACGAAGGCAAAAAGACATTTCCTGATTACAAAGAGCATCTAGTATGAGAAGCAGATAGACCTATAAAGAAACAATTTCACTACGGTAAATTTATAACATAACACACATTAGGGACAGGAGAGGAAGAACAGCTAAAACTACTTATGACTTATCAGGGAAGAAATTACACAGAAAAAAGAATTTTTGTTATTTCTGTGAGTTCTTAACTTTCTATACACATCAGATGGCTTGACTGCTGAATTCTTAGTACATACTAATATTGTATGAACAAATATAATTTGCCACTGTTTAATATATTTTACTTTAACCTTTTTTATTCTCAAATATTTTAATAAACAAATTCTTCAAAATCCATGTATCTTATGGATACATTATAGACACATTAAATCATATATTTTTAAAAAAAACAATTGAAGAGTGAGTCTTATGAATGTGGGAGCTGTATTTCCTTTTGTTTTTCTAAAGCATTCATTCTAAAATTTCTAATTTTTACTAATCTGAAACTCTTCATATTTCCAAAAATACAAACCATCTAGCAACTTTCTAGGAATAATTTATAAATATATGTAATTATAAAAAATAACACTTTCTCCCAATACCCTACACAGCTGATCCATCCAAACACAACATCTTTTAAAGAAGGAAAACATGTTAGAGTCCTTCTTTTAAATCTTTGAAAATTTCTTTTGATTGGTTTCCCTTCTCTTTGGCTTTGACATTTGTCTAGCTATTCCATGACCAACTTAAAATAATGAACACACCACTCATAATATTTCAATATCTCTTTCATTGTTTATGTTATTAAGTGCCATTGGTAGCCTAGCCTACTGTCAACAAGAAACCATAGGGTCTTGAAATACTTGTCACATGCCAATCCACAGCCCAGTTCTGTTTCTATGACCTTTATGGCATCTTCCCATTCTTCTCCACCCAATCCCCTACACAGTTCACTCTTTCTTCAATGTTTATCTGAAAAAAAAAAAAAAAAAAAAAAAAAAAAACTTTTTTTTACGGTGTCAATTGCTTCATCCCAAGAAAGACAGAGCATAACCTCTGAATGCCTTCAATTTTCTAATTAAAAAAAAGTCTTAAGTAAATTGGCTGTACCTGTAGTTCTAAGCAATCAGAGATCTGTTTCTAAATATCTCTGGGGCATTTCACCATATGACTCCTATTAATGGAAATTGCTGAGCTAATCTCTCTGTGTGACATTACAAATATTAGCTCCTCATCTAGCTTTGTTTGGAAATTTTCTGTACTTCTTTTACTGTTAGACCATGAAGTGTAAATCTGGAAAGGATTTTCAAGATCAATCAATTGAGTCTTCTGATTTTACAGATGAAGAAATAGGTTTCTATGGGCTGTTACTGACCATTAAATGGTGATGTGTTTGAGCAATTTAATCCAATGACTTTACAGACTGACTGGGAATTTAGTAAGTATGTCTTTAGGCATAATCTACATAAGAGATATAGAGCAGTGAGGAAACTTCAAGAATGACCCAGGTTACTAAATTCAATGTTCCAAGGTTTTACTTTACCCTACAAGTATTATTATTAATGCTTATGTCAATATTTGGAAGTTGTCCATTTAAAAGATTATAGAGAATATGCTGAGGGTCACCAAATGTGCCAACTAAAAAATCCTTACTATTAATAGGACTAACATGGTAGGGTAATCTCTCTAGAGTATATTTTGCTATGGCTACCTGATTAAAAAACCTGAAAATTTGGGAAACATAAAAATTAGATTTTAATAAGTTTTGGCTGAATGGGTTCCTACTGCATAGGTTACTACAAATTCCTCTTGGATTTTTTTGTTGTTGTTGTTGAGACAAGGTCTAGCTCTGTCACAGAGGCTAGAGTGAAGTGGTGTGATCGTAGCTTGCTGCAACCTCAAACTTCTGAGCTCAAATGATCCTTCTGCCCTAGCCTCCCAAGTAGCTGGGACTATAGGTACACGCCACCACACCCAGCTAATTTTTCTATTTTTTGTAGAGATGTGATCTTGCTCTTGCTCATGCTAGTCTCTAACTCCTTGGATTTTTGGAACATTAAAATAATTCTGAATAGCTTTTGAATAGATGATGCATAAGCCACAAGACAATACAAACAACCCTCTTGTATTTTGCATGCCAGTAATTTGTTTTTTTCCTCTGTCTCTCATAACATTGCAATACTTTTTAGCAATTTGCAGAAGTTGAAATTCTTCCACATTTATAGGTTTAGCCAATTTATTTAGACCAAATGAGATGCCTGTTTTTCTTTCATGATAGCCTTTTTTTTCCCCCTTCATTTTAGTTTTTGATATGGAAGGAATAGACTCTTTTAAAAAAAATTTTGATGATTTTTTTCAAAATTAAATAATATTTTAATACATCATTAGGATTACACAGGGCATATTGCAAGCTCTTATTGCTCTTTTAAATATCTCCTCAGGTGGAGAAAAAACATCTGGCATTCATTCATGTATGATTCAGGATCATTTGACTTTGTGTTTGTGGCGGCCATAGTGACCTAGGGCTTAGAAAAGGACACTCTATTTCAAATCAAATGTTTTTTGTCTTTGTCTCTAGTTTCTATTTTAGTTAAGGTGGAACACTGTGAAAACCAACAGTTTATGCAGTTTCTTTCTCCTCGAGCCAAATGTGTGAGTAAGTAAAAGAAACCCATCAGTATTGATGCTACATGTTCAAACCTGAAATTTTCCCAGAAAAAGAAACCTTTTCTCAATGTATGTATTTCTATCTGGAAAATTAGTTTTTCATTAAAATATTTTTAAGAATGAATGACCACTTATGTAAATTTACAAATATCACCATTTTACATGTGGGAGTTTCTTGTTTTTATTTCTTTAAAAGATCTTAATTTCTCTCACTGCCTACAGAACAGATAACTTTCATTTCACTGCATATTGGTTATATCCTGGTGGAAAGATGATTTAATAATCGCAGCGTAACTATTCATGTTATTTCTACTTTGTACTTTGTTAAGAATGTCTCATTACATGACATCAAAAAGCCAGAACCTGCAATTAGAAGGGGGTTTATATTAACTGGATTTTGAGAAGAGAACAGAACCGGAAAACCACCCCAAATTCTTCAAACAACAAAAGAGAAAACACAGCCAAAAACTATTCCCCCCACCCCAATTTTGGCATTGCTCACCTCTTTTAACCCTTGCTATTAAAATTGTTGTGAACAAAAGGTCTTAACTGAAAAAAATTCTTTAGTAGTGTTTGAAAGGCAATGACAGAGATTTATAGAGCCTGAATAAAGCATACTTTTTTCACATTTTCCAGTTGTGCTACGCTTGAATACTCATTTAGAATCTGAATTTAGTAATGCCACTATTGGACTCTTTCACATATATTCTATAGAGAATATTAGTGAACTAATGACAACAAACCAACCAAACAAACAAAAGCGTATTTATTAATCGAAACACAAGCTGAAAGGCACAGCTCATGCAAAAAAAATTCCATCCCTAGGTATGCGTTAGCTTTGAGGGAAGAATCAGAGTTCGAAAGCCAGAAGCCCTGTGCTGTTAGGCATGAGTGTGGCTTCTGCCAGTGCCTTTTAAAAAGGCACAAAGGTTTGTGTATAGAAGCATTTCTGGAGCATCGATGACAGGTGGCTCTTCCACTCTAAGTAGGATGGATGGAGGGAGTTAGGTACAATAGCTTACAATTTTCAAATACTGTAATTTTTTTAATAAAGGTGGAAACCATTATTTTTTAAAGCATGTGGTTTCAATGGTGCATACTTGATTTATGACTAAGAATTCTTTCTCTCCATGCCATGTTAGCACCCTCATGTAATTAAATAATTTTCCTTTTGAATCTTTGATTGGACTAGAATCTGTGCTCCAAGCCAGTGAATATGGCTTTACCCAAATCCCTGTGTGTGAGTGTGTGTGTCTATTTGTTGAAATAAGTACAGAATTGAGATTCAACAACGTGGACAACTGAGGTTTAAAAAACATCAGAAATATGGAAAATTAAGACATTTTCTTTCCTGAATTTGAGGTAGAAATTTCTGTCCCTCCTCTCCACTTGGCAGGCACAGATTTGGTCTGAACGACTTAGAGAATCCTTAGCTTCATGTGCTCCTCAATCTTGTCACAATGACACGGGTGTGTGAGCTTGGTTGGATTTAACTGGATGTGAACCTGAGCACATATTACAAATGCAAATCAAGTCTTCATTTTTTTCACCATAAAAGGCATGAACATAAATTCCAAAGTTGATTTCACACAAAATGACGCGGGGTAACAGTATGACTTCCTTTTGTGGACCTGTTTCTCCTCCCACAGGACTAAAAACTTCTTTACCTCTCTCCAGGCTTGTTGGAGCAAGCCCATCAACATTTGCCTGTATAAACTGATAATTAAAAGATATATATCCTAATCCTTTAGCAAGTAATTCTATTGAGTATTATTTACCCTTTCAAAGAAATTCCTTAAAGATCTAAGGAGTGACAGCCTCATTAAATTTTCATTGCCCACCTTGATGCATTTCCATTTTTGGAAGTATCCTCTCACTTTCTACTTTACATACAGGAATGCAAAAAGAAATTCAAAGGAAGGTACCTTGAAAGAAGAACTTCATTATATAATTATCAAATTAGAAAATTACATACTCAATTATCACACACATACATAATAAGGTGAGCTCTACATGTGCTTGCATGTTTATATAGGGATATACAGACTCTGGCATATATAAATATGCATAATTTTCTCATGCAACATAATTAGAGAAAATTATATATCTGGCCAATTAGTCTTCAGGACAATTTTCTCTGTATTTTCTTTCTCCCTAGCTGAAGTGGCCTCGACGACCCTACCCTCATTGGCTGCAGTTTCACTGTCCCCCACCGCCTTCCGTCACATTGTGTGCTGTCCTTGCAGAGCCTCCTCCATCCTCCTGCTTTAGTTCTGTTCATTTTCCCACCCTCTTCCCAAGTCTCGGATACTGGGCAAGACTCCACCTGTTTGTGGGTGGACAAAACAATTACATAGAAACTCTAATAGAAACAAAGACGACTCCCTGTGTGATGTCATGGATGGTCCCAGACCATGGCTGGTTCTCTCCATCTGTTCATTCCTCAGTCACAAAGAGGAGACTATGTCATCACTCTGAGAAGAATTTGTTTGCCAAATTGTCCTTCCATGCCAGTTCAATGGCTCACCAAAGGCCCTGTGTAGCCAAAATGCTTCCTTTTAAGAGTACCTCCATAGCCCACAAGAAGGGAGAGACTTGCAGATTTTGGAGAAACAGCATTTAAGGGTAAGTTCAGCCCTTCAAGTGGACCTCTGAATGCAGAGCAATACTTGGGAAACCTCAGCTCTGTCTGCACAAGCCTAAGTGCTAAGGAGGCCACCAAAAATCCCCACCTTCAAGCTTAATGCACCACTCTGAAGCTGGCAGGACCTGCCTCTTCCTAGGTTGCCTATTGGTAGGCTGTTTCTGTAGCCTGCAAGACTGGCAATCTCATATTCTGCCATCAGCCCTCTGAATAGCTACCGTCAGCTTTGTTGGAGTGGATGCTAAAGTATTCATTCAGATAGTTCTGCCTGGGCTCAGGGAATAAAGAGTCAAGGTGCGGTTTTTATTCACAGATATTCTTCTCGGTCCCTCCTTCCACCCCCTCAAGCCCCCACCCCCAGAACCCACTGGGCAAGGTTGAGGCTCCTATGACAGCATTTCCTAAACTTTTTCTCACCATCTCTCTCCTAAAGAGCCTTTTATGACATGTTTTTCCTAATACATTAGTAGTAAGTTAATAGAATTTGCTCCATGACAATTTAATATCACAAATATATTGTACATCTATTCATGTACTATATGTATGTTTGTGTTTTATACATAACACAAGTTAGATATTTTACCCCTTCCCCCAAGAACTGATCTTCACTCCTTGGAGGAGATATCATCCCCATCAAATGCATGCTCAGTGGATTTTCTGTATCTCAGAGGTAAGGCTGACACTGAATTTGACACAGCAAGGTCTCCAGCCTTTAGGCTGCCTACTGTGATACTCTCCTGTGCACCCCACCCCACTGCACCCTTACAGCTGCGGTGTATTTCATGTTATAACCTCTCAATGTTAGGAAGCATCATTGATCTCCACAGAGCTGTTAGGAACCAGACGTAGGGCTGTCACGGAGATGGGAGTGGTTCAAAAATAAAGTGCGTACTACATTCCTGTGGAGTTAACCACTGTGCAGTCCAGAGGCATTCCCCTGATCTCAGGCTGATGGTTGCCTGGTTCTTCATCTAAATATTTAGAGATACAGAGATGCTGCACAGCACATGCATTGTTTATGAAGCATTCCCAAGGCAGCAAGGATTGATGAGAGAGGGGGCTTATTTGGATGCCCAGCTCAGGAAAGCTGGCTGAGGGTCGGGGAGAGCAGAGAGGAATGAAATGTTGTGGGCAGCTCCAGTGGAGAGTGGAGAGACGATAGTCTCAGCCTGGTGGCAATAGACACCACTGGCCTTTCTGGAGACCACAGGCCATGCCACCTCTTCAATAGCTTCTCTTTGAACTTGCTCTATACAAAAGTATGAATGTCATCAAGATTGCGTTTCAGGAATCTCAATCACTACTTTTTAAATATACATTCAATGTCACTTAGTTGTCTACAGATTGAAGTATATTCTTATTAAATCAGCATTTTAGGCCCCTCGTAGAGTGATGCTGCTTATTTACCTGCTGCTGGTCTCTAACCTGCAGCCTATATTCTCTCTGTAACATCGACCCCAAACCCATCATGACCCAAATACTGACTCACATGTCTTTGAGGGTGCTATGTTCTCTACTTGGAATAAACTTCCCTTCAGTTGCCATCTATTCATATCTTGCCTTTCCTACGCTTTCAAGGTCAGGCCCTAGAAAGTAATTTCTAAATCCAAATAGACGTTAATTATTCCTCCTTTGAACTCTCAGTTTATTCCCTTGTGCAAGCACTAAAAAGGAAATCAAATTATAATAAAATGTAGAATATGGAGTAAGACTGTATGAAGATTTAAATGTATCCATCTTTGAATCTTATGTGGTGTCTGGTGCTCATCTTGAGGACACAATAAAAGTATTGAATTTCTTGTGTTGATTTGGTTGTGTTGTTTTTTCTGAATAAGAACAGGAAAGATTTCTGCTGGAAACACCCATCTCAAATCATCTCCTCTGTGACTGATAGTGAGACTTGAGTTAACTCTAACACTAAAGACACAGAGATTTATTTAGATAAGCAGAGGCAAGATATATGTTTCCTTGTCGTTGTCAGTCTTTTTGTTTTGTTTCGTTTGCTTTGTTTCCTTATATTTCATTTGAGGAAAATAATTGTTGATGGGACCAATGGGCCATGTAAGCTGGATGGTTTGAACTCTTGTATCTTAACAGCTCCTGTTAACTACAAAGCTAAAAATAGACCTTTTAACTGGAGCTAATGGGAATCGTTCACATAGTTTACTGGACCCAACAACCCAACTCCAAGACTCATTTGTTCCATCTTTCCATCTTGCTTTTTTTTTTTTTTTAATTTCTCAGACACCTTTTTTCTGAGTAACTTCCAGGCTGTCCAATCCTCTTAGAGTATTTAAAGTTAAGCAATGAAGCTGGAAACAAAATTCTAGCTTTTATTATTATGAGTATAGAGGACATGCGTTGTTGCTTTTTGTTTGTTTGGGGTAATTTGACATTGTTTTAAAAGGAAAGAAGACAAGTCTTATCGAAATCAGTTGAAAAAAGTAAAACCATCTAGGAGACAATATTTGGATGAAGGTCATTTTGTGCTTGGGATTGAATAACAAAGCAGTTAAAATCTGAAGTATGTTGGTTTTTTTCTTCCCTTTTGGTAACCATGGGAATAGCAGAGCAATGTATATACAAAGCTCATGGCAAGGAATAACCTTGGAAATTCTTCTGCTGAAGAATGATTTAAACCTTGTTGTGACACATGAATCACGGGGTGGTGCGTGCTTTCTGTCAACATTCTTTGCTCTTCCGAACCAGAAAAGCCAGTATCTGTCTGGTTACTGGTGCAACCACCGCTGCTGCTGAGTAATAGCACTGTGGCAGTGGAATTTTTCTGAAATAATTTTGAAATAGTTACATGGACACACGAACATGCAAATGATGTTTTCATTACAGTTATCTTTGAATATATTATTGATATTCTGTACCATATAAAATGACATTTTCAACAACTTAATTTTTATTCTTAACTAAAAGAAGGAGACCATATTCCAACAAATTCTTTCAGTACCTGAACAATATGTAGGTATTGGATATGATAGAGTAATGTGCTTCTTTTTGTTAATTCAGTATTTTGATAATTCAATATTATCTTCAATCTTCATCTCTTTAAGTAGGCACATGTACTTTATAAAATTCAAGTGATTTGTATTGTCCTTTTTGTCTTTTGTGGAAATTATTCTTTTGTTTCACCCTTTTCCTCAAAAACAAAAATACATGTAAATATGTATTAAAGACATTCTAGAAATTTTAAATTAGGTCTCTTTAATGGCTTTCACCCATTAAATAGGAAGAAGAGGATTTGAGGAAAATGTTTGGCTAGATCATGAAGCCAAAAATAATCTTTTATTTATTTATATAAACATTTTGTCAAAAATTATTTTGTGTTTTCTTTGAATGAGAACTTCCATAAGACACTTCACATTATATTTATTGACATAACTTCACTACAAATAATTCCTCTGACAACGCCATCGAAAAACAGACAAAATCAACTTTAACTTCTTTTTCTTTCAGTTACCAGTGGATTATATTAGTTTTTATCTTCACTGGCTCTTCTGTTTCCATTATGCCTTCATGGACTTTCTTTGCTACAACTCAAATACATGTTCCTCTAGGACACCATGTTCATTTTCTAAACTCAAAGGAGCCTTTAACTACACCTTTCCCAGAAAAAGTTCCATACATGATCATCTCATGCACCACTCAGTCATAGGAAATCTAGTTTTCTTAAGTCAACACGTTCATGTTCCCTTCCATTCCCTCCTCTATCTATCTATCTCTATATATACATGCACATATACACACATACATACTATATCTGCATGTATATATATGTGTGTGTGCTAATATTGGCTTCAGTCTTTTGCACTTAGATGCAGTTTCCTTTGTCCTTGTGACCAGTCCCCTTTAGCTTGGAGACTTTATGGCTTGTCTCTTTTGCCCACTCTTGCCCCGAATAGTAAGCACATTTGCACACATAGTCTGAGGCTATTTGACTTTAGGACTCAGATCCTAGGAACTCGCACGTAACCAGGAAGTGAATGCAGACATTCCTTGCTATTGATTCATCTAGATTATCTCCCTCTGTCACTAATCACTCATTGCAACACTGCTGGACTCAATGAATCCACTCTGTCTATGAACACTGAATATTGGAAACAGTTTCTACCACCTAGGTGAATTTTAAAATGGCCCTGCTTGTTGACATCACTCACACCAAACTGCAACAATGTCTGAATACCTTTAATAATCAATTGTCTTCATGTAAATACTGATTTCCTTGAGAAAGAGACAGCAATTGATTAATCATTGCGTGTCGCACTGTGCCTTCCTCAGTGCATAGCATGTTACATACATCCAATAATGGACAAATGAAGAGAATTTCCTCTTCTCTACCTGGTTTAATAAAAAACCCTGCTTTTGTTATCACTTCAAAATCATTGCAGGCTCCTAATAGGAAGTCTTTAACATAGAAATTGGTTTTATTCCAGAAATCACTCTTGGAGTTACAAGAAGCTACAACCCATAACCATCTGTGGCAATGAGATCAGCAGGCACTGTGTTGGAGTGGGTCCTTTGAGTATGGTGTAGGGACTGTGTTGAATTGTCTTCTAGAAGCAGGTGGCCATGGAACAGTGAAGGAGGGGAGAAGAAGACAGGGAAAGAAGACAGTTTTCTGGTTCTTGGCGTGACTTTGTCAAAATTCTAAAATAGATAAAGTTCATTTGGTACATTATTTCACATTTTATTGTTTTTATTATTTGCAATTGTCTCCCAAATCATGCTCTGTGATTCCTACCCACTCCCACTCCCATTCCCACAGTGACTCTTTGCTGTTCTATACCTTCACTGGAAAATCTCTGCAGGGGTGGGTGATGAGAAAGGCTAAATGAGGAATCTGGTTTTAATGAGAACGACAGCAACCCTGATTAATATCTACCATGGCATGAATGACTAATAACATTATAATCCTTCTGTTATTTGCCTTTTAAGTCTTGTCCCGTAGCAAATTATACCTGTTCCTGCTTTTCATAGGTTCCTTGCTCCACATTTATATACCACAGCAAGTGTTTAGAATTGGAAAAGTTCTGACACAGCTAACTATTCATCACAGTGTCTGTGTCATAAATCAACGTTTTTGTAGAAAGGTGAATCTGGGATCTGTGGAAACAGGGAATTTAGTGAGCCTGCATTTAGAAATCAGGAATGCTGGTATGTGGGAAAATGTTGCTGTTCAGATCCCATTTTGGTTTCCATTTCATAGTCTTTGCAGCTTAAAAAAATAATCCAATGAAAATCTTTCGTGGGGAATGTAGCCTTCCAACAAGTTTGCTTTATTCTTATGTGATTCTAGAAATTTGATTATATCAATTAGGGAGGGTTTACGTTTTCTAAGTGTCTCTAGGGAGTTTCATATTTTATTCTTTGGTAATTCCCCATAAAGTTATGAGTGTGAACAAGCCTCAGACATCAGAAAACATTGCCAGCTTCCTCAAAGAGTCCATAAGAAAAGAATGTTCTTTGGGTCAATAATATGTGATACAAAAGAAATATATGACAGTCAATGGTATTGTCTTACCTTATTCTCCTTTATAATAATATATAGAGAAATTCATATTACATATATATTGTATATATGTTATATAGACACAAATTTATATGTAGAATTAAGCATATATAGCCAAATAAACTCACATATCGCATATGTATTTGTTGTATATATTTATATGTTATATTTTGTGTGTGTTTATATCTCTAATGTTACATAGACAAACTAAAATATGATTAATTTTCTAAAGCATGATGATTATGCTAACATTAAAAATTTGAATATAAATTAATTTTCAGCACTGTAACCAACTCCCAAGTCCCAACTTCTTTTCCTAATAATGGACCATGCTGGGGGAAGGGTATGGCCTGACCAGCTGTGTGATTGAGAACATTCACAACTCCATCTTGCTCTCAGCCATATACCTTTAATCCATTTTGAAACTGGATTAAAATATGGGTTAGGGTATTATTGTATCTTATTGACACATTTTTTTTTCTTGCCTAGTTGGAATCCTTTTGAGGTCTAAAACAATAGAGTCTTCGCTATAACTATGCTCCTTACTGTTATTTTTAATCATGTTTTCACAGGGTCAACAGATATTTATGAAGGACCTACTATGTGTCCTATGTGTCCAGACCAAGATGAGAAAGACATTCCTCTTGTCTTTAGAGAACTCACAGTCTAGAAAGAGAATTATTGTCTTGTATTATATTATATGTATATAACTGTGTGTTCAGGTTTACAAATTTAGGAGTTTTCTACAAATGGTATTTACATTCAGATGTATTGAGACATTAGATAACTACTTTACACAGTTATTTGCAGTTTATTCTAATTGTGGATTTTGGAGCAAATTTTCAAAAGGGCAGTGTCCTGAGAAGATAAAGAGCATCTTATAAACTAAAAAAATAGAGTTTTAGCCCCTGAAGAAAAAAACTAATAATGTGCATTTTTCTGACAATGATCAGTGAGTTTCCAAATATCTATAGTCTAAGTTATTAAAGTTGAATAGTAAAACAATACATCTTCATAAATTCTTGTGTAACTTTGACTGTACAACTAACAGTGTTATTGATCAAATGTGGTTTCCCTTTTCTAAGGAAAAAAAAGGCCTTTAAAAATCTCATATAGCTTATTGATGATCGAGTGCCCTGTAGAAAGTACCATTTTGATGAAAAAAGTGAGAATAAATCAGGAACACATGGATTACATTTACCTCCAAATGCATAGACTTTTTAAGAGGTTCTGAGGAAAATTCCTAGTAAAATGTTCCTTGATGTAGAGTATGAAACATATCTGAAAAAGACACAAAATTGGGTAACAGGAAAATTTTTTTTTTTTTTTTTTTTTTTTGAGACAGAGTCTCAATCTGTTGCCCGGGCTAGAGTGAGTGCCGGGGCGTCAGCGTAGCTCACAACAACCTCAAAAACCTGAGCTCAAGCAATCCTACTGCCTCAGCCTCCCGAGTAGCTGGGACTACAGGCATGTGCTACCATGCCCGGCTCATTTATATATATATATATATATATATATACACATCTTTAGTTGGCCAATTAATTTCTTTCTTTCCATTTATAGTAGAGACGGGGTCT
>CAUYRT010103602.1:0-16511 GCA_963574885.1 Lepilemur ruficaudatus
TGAGCAAGAGCAAGACCCCGTCTCTACTAATAATAGAAAGAAATTAATTGGCCAACTAAATATATATAGAAAAAAAATTAGCCGGGCATGGTGGCGCATGTCTGTAGTCCCAGCTACTTGGGAGGCTGAGGCAGAAGGATCACTTGAGCCCAGGAGTTTGAGGTTGCTGTGAGCTAGGCTAACGCCACGGCACTCTAGCCCGGGCAACAAAGGGAGACTCTGTCTCAAAAAAAAAAAAAAAAAAAAAAAAAAAGATTCCTTGGTTTGTGATTGGTTAAAGAAATGAAACTTTGTCTAAAGGCTTGGAATGTTTTAAGATAAGGAAGTCTGTTAATCAGAGACAAGCCACTGGACTTACACCCAGACTCAAGTGATTTGTTATGTAAACTGGGGACTTGCTGGTTTATTTTGTACGGCCTTAGGCTTGTTAATGCGTTACAAAGAATATCTACAAGAAGTGAGTCGGGCATGATGAGGCGTGATGACCTCCCTTCTCATGGCCAGCAACTCAGCTTTAGGATATTTCTGGGGTCCCCTTGGCCAAGGGGGGTCCATTTAGTCAGCTGTGGGGAGCTTAAGATTTTATTTTAGTTCACACATTGAAGGAAGAAATATTACTAATTCTGCACCAACCTTTCCAGATGATTGGAGAGAAGGGAGGGCAAGCTCCAGGTGTCTGCTTGTGGGATCAAGTACTTCTGTGGGACTTGGCCTAAAATCACACCCTTGCTTGGCTTTTCCCCCATTTTCTGTCCTACTTTCTCTAGATCCTTCCTGCTCTCCCTTGGGAGCACTCCCCTGATAAATCACTTGCACACTAATCTTCATCTTGGAATCTCTTTCTGGGGAACTTGATCTAAGACAGGTAAGACCCATACTTATAGAATGGGTAAAGGAACAGGAACCAGCAGACACACTGAGGAGCAGCCAGAGAAGTAGGATGAGAAGCAGGAGAGGGGGTGTTCTCAAGGCCACACGAAGAGCATTTCACAGAGTGAATCCAGAGTCCAGAGTCGAGTTAACATTTATTCATTCAACAACTCTGAGCACTTGCTACATAGCAGGCACTGTGTTGGGGGCTAGGGACACAGTGGGAAGGAGGAAAAGCAGACTCCACTCAGACCCTACTCTCCTGGGGTTTACACTCCAAAGGGGAGGACAACCAAATAAATCTCACCAAAAAATTTGTAATCACAAAGATGGTTTTGTGAGAGCATCTATCAAAGCAATGCAATTTTCCCTGAGGAAGTGACATTTGAGCTAGACCAAGACTAAAGGGAACCAGATACAACACCAAATGTACAAGCAACAGAAAGAAAAAAACAGATAAGTTGGACTTCATTAAAATTAAAAACTTTTGTGCTTCAAATGACACCATCAAGAAAGTGAAAAGACACCTGAGCATAGGGGAAAACATTTGCAAAACATGTCTCTGATAGGAGACTTTTATCTAGATGCTACCAAGAACTCCTAAAATTCAATAATAAAAAGACAAATAACCAGTTTTTTGAATGAGGAAAGGATTTGAAGAGACATTTATCCAAAGAAGATATACAAATGGCTAATAAGCACATGAAAGGGTGCTCAACATCATTTGCGTTAGGGAAGTGCAAACCTAAATCAACTGAGATACCACTTTACACCCAGCAGGATGGTTATAATAATTTTAAAAATGGAAAATAACAAGTGTCAGAAAGTGTCTTAGTTTGCTAAAGCTGATATAACAAAGTACCACAAACTGAGTGGCTGAAACCACAGAAATTTATTGTCTCACAGTTCTGGGGGCTGGAAGTCCAAGATCAAGGTATCAACAGGGCCCTGCTCCTTCTGAAGGCACTTGGAAGGATCTGTTCCAAGCCTCTCTCCTAGCTTCTGGCAGTTCCTTGGCTTGTGGCAATATAATTCCAGTCTTTACACGGCATTCTCCCTGTGTATATGTCTGTGTCCAAGTTTCCTCTTTTTATAAAGGACACCAGTCATGTTGGATTGAAGGCCCAACCTACACCAATATGACCTCATTTTTAGCTTTACTAATTATACCTACAATGGCCCTGTTTCCAAATAAGTTCACATTATGAAGTATTGGGGGTTAGGACTTCAACATATGAATTTTTTTGTTTGTTTTGTTTTATTTTGTTTTGTTTCTTTTTTTTTTTTTTTTTTTGAGACAGAATCTCACTCTGTTGCCCTGGCTAGAGTGCCATGGCTTCAGCCTAGCTCACAGCAACCTCAAACTCCTGGGCTCAAGTGATACTCCTCCCTCAGCCTCCTGAGTAGCTGGGACTATAGGCATGGGCCACCATGCCCAGCTAATTTTTTCTGTATATATATATTTTTTAGTTGGCCAATTAATTTCTTTCTATTTATAGTAGAGACGGGGTCTCACTCTTGCTCAGGCTGGTTTCGAACTCCTGATCTTTAGCAATCGGCCCGCCTTGGCCTCCCAGAGTGCTAGGATTACAGGCATGAGCCACCATGCCCGGCCTCAACATATGAATTTTGAGGAGACACAATTCAACCTCTAACAGCAGGATGTGGAGGAATTGGAACCCTCATATATTGCTTATGGGAACGTGAAATGGTGCAGCCACTTTGAAAAACAGTCTGGCAGTTTCTCAAAATGTTACCATATGATTCAGCAATTCCACTCCTAGATATATACTCAAGAAAATGAAAATATATGTTCATACAAAAAATTGTACATGAACATTCATAGCAGCATTATCCATAATAGCCAAAAAGTGGAAACCACCCAAATATCCTTCAACTGATGAATGGATAAACAAAATGTGCTATATATCATACAATGGAATATTATTTGGCAATAAAACTAAGTACTGATACATGCTACAGCATGATAGCATGGATGAACCTTGAAACCTTGAAACCATTATGGTAAGTGAAAGAAGCCAGTCATGAAAGACCACATAACGTATGATTCCATTTACATGAAATGTACAGAACTGGCAAACCCATAGAGGTAGAAAGTAGATTGGTTGCCTGGGCTGGGGGAATTGGGGAAAGTGACTGTTAATGGGTATAAGGTTTCTGTCTGGGGTGATGAAAATGTTCTAAAATTGATTGTAGTGATAGTTGCCCAGTTCCAAATATTCTAAATTGAACTGTACACTTTAAATGAGTGAATTTTATGAATTATGAGGTATGTGAATTCCATCTCAATACAACTGTTGTTGAAAAATAAATAGAAAAATATATCCCCAACTCCCTACTATGAAAAAACAAAAAACAAAGAAAACAAAACAAAACAAAAATCAAAAAAGAAAAAAAGAAAAGGGAAGAACATTCCAGCAAAAAGCAACCATTAGAAGGTGAACTCCAGCATGGCAGGAATTTTTGCCTGCTTTGTTTGCTGTTGTATCCCCAGCACTAAAACAGTATCTGGCAAATAGTAGGTATAAATAAATCATATATATGGTGAAGGAACATGTACAAAAGTTTAGTATCAGGAAAGAGCATGTTTTCCCAACCCCATCATGAGCCCATTTGCCCTCCAGCCCCTAGATGGGGTGGGTGGCGGGAAGGGTGAGGGCTATCCCTGAGTGGCATGCCCATACCTAGTGAGGCAGGGTGTGGCCTGGAGCTCCCACTTTCCCTCAGTCACCAAACTGCTGCTGGTCTGGGGGGAAGGGGTGGTGATGTGGGGGTTGGGGAGCTTAGTGTCAGGGCGGGGAGGGTGGGGGGTATTTATCTATTTATACATGGGATTGTACATAGTCTTGTGGGACACAGGGGAGCCGGCTGGAGGTGAGAACCCTCCCCTCTCCCCCCACTCCCGGGGAGAGCAAATGTAAAAGTACTAATTTTTGTGCTTTATATATTCTATATAAATATATCTATTATCTTTAAAAAAATCAAAAAAGAAAGGAAAGAGCATGGCCCATTAGAGAAGTGAAAAATCAATGTTTGTGACTGGGACAATGCTGGAAATGACTGGGTTCAACTGTTTGAGTCTTAATCCTAAAAGCAATAAAGAGCCACTGAAGGATTTTAAGTGGAGCTGGATCAGATTTACATTTGAAAAGACCACCCAAAGCAGGGGAAAATTGATTAAGATAAGGACTGAAAAGTTGGATTTAACAACAAAGAAGTTGTTAGTGACCTTGGAAAAATCAGTCCAAATGGAGAGATGGGGTGACTAATTCGGGGAATTGGAAAGGAAGTGGAGCTGGCAAAATTATACTACACTTGGTGAGGCCTCTCCCTATTTCCCATAAGTCTCCAGGGAAACAGACCAAAAATACACTTGGCTTGAGAAATAACAAAGACATGTTCCCATGCATATTCACACACAGCCGGTTCACCAGTGGATTCTGTTTCTGTTCAAGGATTCCATACTTCTCACCCTGACACAGAAGGAGGCTGGAGGACACCTGGAAAGAGCTTGCCGGAGCAGGACATTTTATTATTTGGGAAATGACATGGGTTTAAATCTGTCACTGAGCAGCAAAGAGCAGCATCAGGAGTGTGTGGGCGCAGTGGGGGCTGCCGGAGAGACTGTGGCACCTGCCCATGTGGATGCTCTCCTTGGCCCTAAACGTGGAGTGAGGGAGACCGCGCAACTACGTTAGGTGGCTGGCTGCAAGGCATGGCCTTCGGGGGATGCATCTGCCAGGGGACCTTTCTGTGGTTGAATATATATACCTCTTGTTCCAGGGAAGCTCATCCATGTGACAGCCATGTGCACTTAGCCGATGGCTTGGCCACCCGTGTGCATATTTTGTGCAGCATCTTTAGAAGGAACAAGACTCACCTTGAGTCTGGTTTGTGGTTCAGGTTGTTGTTATAGGAGAAAATGAAAGCGAATAAGTGTTCCACTGTGTAAATCTTCTGTAATTTTAACTGTTGAAAGTTCCTTCCAGCTGTATGGGGTACAATTGTGGGAACAAATTAATACCTAGAAGGTTCCCCTCTTTTGCTCAATGAGTTACTTTCAGCTCTTCTTCTGGGTGTACAGCATTTCAAGAAAAACAGAGAAAAGTCATACTTCTACAGTTTACAATGTGGCTGGACGCAATGGGGTCGCCCTGGTGCTACTCAATGCCATTCTGCATCAGGGCAGAAGGATTATTACCTGCCTGAACCGTACGGATGAGAGGAGTCCTGCTGCTCTGTGTCTACATTTGGTTCCAAGTGCGTGGATGTGCCAGGAATGATGGCAGCCCCAGGGGCACCCCGCTGACACAGGTGGAGGAGATGCAGAGCCTCCCCCTGCACCCCAGCTGTAGTCGTACACTGCCTGTGGGAGTGGTAAGGTAGGCACAGTCTCTTTGCCTCTCTACACAGGCTGCTTTGAGATTAACAATGAAATGGGGTGAACCAGTGCTGTTCGAGTCCTCGATGGCAAAGCCTGGAAAATGGGGGCTCTGCCGGAGCTGCTGATTCCTGCGTTTCCCTGTGT
The DNA here is from genome assembly GCA_963574885.1 of Lepilemur ruficaudatus. Classification (NCBI taxonomy): domain Eukaryota; kingdom Metazoa; phylum Chordata; class Mammalia; order Primates; family Lepilemuridae; genus Lepilemur; species Lepilemur ruficaudatus. The sequence continues at coordinate 5,420 of CAUYRT010103602.1, forward strand.
GGGTGTGGAGCACGGTGCACACAGAGGTCTGTTGCCCCAGCAAGGTTTGTGCGTGTTTTTTGGGGGAGGAATTTAAGGAAAGGCTGTGCCTGTCATAAGCCAGGAATCTAGAGGTGGAAGTGAATTTATGAATGTGTTCATCAATTCCTGTGACGTAAGGCACAGCATGGCTGTTCTGGGTGAGCCACTGAGAGTGCTGATCTCAACATCACCAAGGCATTAGTTTCCTGTAGGTGCCGTAACAAACGCCGTGACCCAGGGGCCTTAAACCACAGAAACTCACTGCCTCACAGTCCTGGAGCCTCGAAGTGTGAAACCAAGCTGTTAGCCGGGTCGGTTCCTTCTGAGCTGAGAGGAAGAATCTGTTCCCGGCTCTGATAACTCCAGCGTTCCTTGGCTTGCTGATGGTCTCTCCCTGCATCTTCCCACTGCCTCTCCGCTGCACACATCTGTCTTTCTGCTCAAATCAACCCTTTTGTAAGAACACAATTATGTTGGATTAGGGCAACCCGATGACCTCCTCTTAACTAATTACATCTACATTAGACCCTATTTCCAACCAGGGTTGCATAAATAGGTGCTGGGGTTTATTTGGGGGACAGAGTTCAATCCGTAACAGCCAATAGCGATGTTGTCCCCTTCCCTGAAGGGATTAGCAGATGGTGCCCTCGTCCTGGCTTGCAAGACTGGAGTGATGTGTCCACAAACCCAAGGACACCGAGGACAACTGGCAACCCTCAGGTACCAGGAAGAGGCCAGGAAGGATTTCACCCAGAATCAGCGGGAGCACAGCACCCTCACCGACACCTTAATTTTGGACTTCTGGCCTCCAGAACTTAGAGAATAAATTTCTGCTGTTTAAAGACGCCCCGTGTCAAACTGAGTCCCTGTAGCCCTAGGAAGCCAACATCCAAACTGCGGCACTTTCACAACGGGGTGTACTCACCCATTAAAAAGTAACGCCCTGCAAATGATGCTTGGTGACACAGGAAAATGCTTGTGCTGCAGTAAATTTAAAAAAAAAATTGAATCGCAAAAGGCGTGCACTGTATAATTGCATTTTTGAAAAGCAAAATATGTACACTTATTCACACACAGAAATGATTGGGGAATCATGCTGAAACATTAACCAGGATGTTCTTGCTTATAATTAAGATTGTGGGCGATTTTCATTTTCTTTTGCTTTAGCTTAATTTTTTGAAGTTTCACAATGTCCATGCACTGAATGTTGATGTACAAGAAAGAATGCTGGATTTCTTTTAGCAAAGACAAATGGACGAGAGCAAACCTGTGTGTATAGATCTGGGAGATAAAGAGTTAATGTCCTGAAAGTGTGTGACTGGGAAGGGAGACAGCTGGGCTAGGGCTGGCTCCTCAGGCACTAGAGGAAGAGAAGAACCAACCACCACCTCTGGAAGCCCAGATGATTCACCATGTGAGAAATGCAAACGAGATCATTGCTTTCTGGTGAAATGTGAGGTAAACAACAGCCTTAGAAGCTTGGTGGGAAGGGAGGCCTGGGACCCTGCCCCTATAGGTGGGCAGGGCTGCAAAAGTTCCAGGTGGCCCTTCAGGGAGAGGCCTCAGGGAGCCATGGGACGGTTCTGTCAGCCCAGGTGGCCAGTCCTGGAATCTTTCCTGAGAAAATAATTCTAGGCATGAAAGATATTTCCATAAGATGATCACTGGCCGGACAGATCTGGAACTGTATAAATTTATGGGAGAGACACGGTAAACCTGCTCGGGTGCGTGCACACGAGAAGGTGATGTGCCCCATTTGTAACGAGTGGGGAAGATTTTCAACATACGATTGGCCCAAGAAAGGCTTGATGCGGAAATCTGTGAGCACTGTGACCCAAGTAATGGCAAATGATTGGATGACCACTAACATTGCCCCTTCCCATCCATTGCCTTGTCTAAAGGGGCTGGGGCATCCATGGTTTGTGGGTGGGAGCACACAGGACTCAGTTGTGCGGGCGCTGAGGGCCGTCCCCTCTGAGTGGGAGCCCCAGCCTAGCTTCCGCTGCCTGTGAGTGACTCACTTCTCGGTGCCTCAGCTTCTCTTTCTGTGAAGTGGGGGTGGCATTCTCAGGTTGCTGTGAAATGCTGATACATACAAAAGAGTTAACCAAAACAACAACAACAACAACAAAAACAACAACAAAACAAAACCCGGTGGAAATAAAAAATCCTCAGTATTTATGTCTGGATGAGATTACAGGGTCATTTTCTCTTCTCTGTTTTCCAAAATATTAATGAGCCTACAATATTCTTTTACAACAGTAAAGAATCCCAGCCTCTGAATTTGTGCCCGTCCCGTGTAACAGAGGTCTGAGGAGGCTATTCTGGGTGTGGCCATGCCAGGCCGTGGGTGTGTGCTCTGGCAGACACAGGGAGCCGTCTGCTCGCTGTGCCTTGAGAGAGTCATCGTTCTTGCACCCTGGGGAGCCAAGTGTCAGCCTGGGCCCTGGCACTGCTTCAGGTCTCAGGGGCCTGGGAGGAGTCTTCAGGGCGCAGGAGAAAGGCACTGTCCCAAACATGAGGGTTCCACAGCCTGAGAGATTTCTTCTCTGAGAACCTCAAGGTTCACGCAAAAATGGATTAAAGAAGAGTTTGTGGCAATAGCAATTATGTCTGTGATATGTTTGCTTGATATGTTTGTTAATATGTTAAATGGCATTAAAAACACAACAAAATACATGGCATGAAAATATATAGCAAACTCTGATGCTCATGCAAACACAACTAGAGTATACATTAATGACAAAAGAGACAAAATTGCAGAACGTGACAATGCAGTGATACTGGACAGTAAACAGCACCCAGGAATACATTCTAGCCAGAAGTGAGAGGTGAGGTAAGGTCAGAGAAACCAAGTATGTGAACAAGAAGATAATTTTAGGTTACATAGAAAATGATCTCAGCTGGACGAAGCGGCTCACGCCTGTAAACCTAGCACTTTGGGAGGCCAAGGTGGGCGGATTGCTCAAGGTCAGGAGTTCGAAACCAGCCTGAGCAAGAGTGAGACCCTGTCTCTATTAAAAATAGAAATTTATTGGCCAACTAAAAAATATATATATATCTTAAAAAAAAATTAGCCGGGCATGGTGGCGCATGCCTGTAGTCCCAGCTACTCAGGAGGCTGAGGCAGAAGGATCACTTAAGCCCAGGAGTTTGAGGTTGCTGTGAGCTAGGCTGACACCATGGCACTCTAGCCCGGGCAACACAATGAGACTCTGTCTCAAAAAAAAAAAAAGAAAGAAAGAAAGAAAGAAAATGAGCTTAACAGCCAATCTGCATTTTTTCCCAGATGCCCTTAAATGCACGTATAAATGAGGTGGCAGCTCATGGTCCCGTCTCAGCGGTCCTCATGGTTGGTTAATTTCTGTGCATACAATAACAGTTTCTTGCATGTGTCTGTACATTGAGTCGTCTACAGTTTGCCAGCATTACCGCTTCTCCTGGCCAAGGTCACCTGCCTGAACTCCTGTGCAAACGAGAGCGTCCTGCTGCCAAGAAGTTACTCGAGGTAAGCGTTCAGAGGAGACCTAAGATCCAACACCAGCCTTAGGTTAGGGAATCTGAAAGGCTATAACAGTTAAATGACAAATTTCAATTCCAATTTTGCTGGTTACTGACTTGGGCCTATTGGCTCAAACATTTCTGTGCCTCTATTTCCCTACCTGTCTGGTGGGGGTATTGTGATCTCTCTCCTCACCTCATCTCAGACACCCAAAATGCAAAGATGGTACCTCCCTGCACTCTGCCCTTACGGAGCAAGCACTGATCGCTTGTAGCAGGCATTTCATACCAATTACCTCATAAGTAGCCCTTTCACCAAGGGCTGACTTCTCCAAATGTCTAGAGTGACGCTTCTCAGATTTTCAAAACATCAAAGGAAGCTGTTGCGGTGGATCCGGGAAGCACAGTGTCCCAAAGCCACAGACCTGCAGGTGAGCCAGAGGGACCTGTGGGCAACGGCATCCAGAAAGTGCAGTTTAGCTCATCTGCAGAAAGAGTTGTGAGACATCACACATAATTCTTCTGGAATAGCAGTTTTGCTTCCTGAGCCTTGCCTAGATACCACTTTGAAATAAAGTGATGTGTCTGAAACCCGCCAGTCATCTGACACCTCCTGTGCACGTCTGCTGTGGGCTCGGTCCCCTCAATGTCATTACTGACTACAGTGCGACCTTCTCCACCAAGGACTGAAGCTGCTTCCTGAGCAGGTGACACTGAGGCTGGGCAGCACTGGGCATTGCGGCTGCACCTTTCACTAGACACCTCCTCCCTGAAGGAATAATGAAGATGCTCCTTCAGCAGCATAAACAGGAGTCTGTGCTTTATTTGGAGACACAGACAGAATTCTGTGTGTCTTTGGGGTGGCACATGCCGTGGAAATCAGGTACAGGGACAATGTTTGGGGGGTGGAGGAGACAAAAGCTCAGGGGTGCTACAAAAATTTATGGCCACATTTGGAATGAAGGCGAGAAGAGTGCATGGAGAGTGTTGAAGCCACTGGCCTGACAGCTCATGCTGAATTCACTGGTGAGTGAAAGGACACTGGACACTGTCTGCCACCTCTGGCTCTGAACTGGGCTCTAAGGTCAGTGAAGAAGGGTGGGGCTCGGGCTGTGCTGACCCAGGGGTGCTCTGGCCTTGGGAGGGTCTGAGCAGGGCTGTGACTGGAGCAAGAGTGTAGCCCTACCCTGCACCCCAGCCCCACTCAGTGGTGGAGTCAGCCCATGGCACGAGGCCCTGCAGGGCCACACTCTGGGGCATCACCTCCCAAGGCTGGGTTAGACCCACATGGAGAAGCTTCCTGTTCTTGTCTCTCCAGAGCACTGCCACCCGGCTCCTGCCATAGTGTGGCTCTTCCCACCACCCTTGTGGGCTCCACCCCACCGAGGGCCCCTCTGTGTATGGGTTAGGACCACCGCTTTCGTGGACACTTACCTGTCCTGGTGTGATGCCTGGGCCCAGCCTGCAGCTGGCTTCATCATAGGCTGCTCAGAGGACATAGGCATAGGCACCTTGGGGGAGCCCGGTGGCCTGGGCTTTCCTGGACGCCTCTGACGGCGTGGGCACTCTCCCATGGCTGCGGCCTAGGGGGCTCCCTGATCCCTGGGCTGTGCATACAGGGCAGGGGACTCAGCTGCTGTCCTCTCCTCAAGGCGGCAGTGGGGCTCAGGAGGGCTTGGGGGGCAGAGGGAGCAGGCAGAGGACAGGGGCCCCTGAGACGTCCACTTGGTAACAATATTCAGGAAAACACTTTCTGTTCACTTTATCCCAGACTCTCTGTATTTCCTATCAAAGGAGTTTGATTCTCTAAGCTGCTTTCATGGCAGAGGTTGTGTCCTTGTTCGTGGTATAACACAGATTGCAAAAATAATATCAAAACTTACGCTGGAAATCAGCAACACAGTCCCAAAGTGCTTTTAATATATTATCTTAAAAAAGAACAAAACATGCACACACGTGCAGTTGTCTCTGGAGCTGCGGGAGTCACGCACTTCATGGGCTCACACCTGGATATGCAGGTCGCTGGAAGCCTGCTTCTTTCTGCAGAGGACATTTAGGAAATGTCACCAATTTAGGCAATTTTGGAAATAATGTACCAGAATTTCTGGTGTGTAAAGGCACTTGGCTTTATAAAACAAAAATATTTCTTTCATGAGCCATTTAGCAAACAAGACTGTCAGGCAACATCCTCTGGCTGGAAGTTGATAGAGAAAAGTGGGGAGAGAGAGAGAGAGAGAAGAAGGGAGAGGGAGGGAGAGGGAGAGAGGTGCTACATTGGCTGTGCATGAGAGGCTGTGTGCATGCATGCGTGTGTGTGTGTGTGTGTGTGTGTGTGTATCTGTGTGTGGCAGCAGCCCTGGCCCTCAGAGATGAGGCGCTGAGCCGTCCAAGGGCACCGCGCCCTAGCAAGTACCCTCCTGACCCAGCTCTGCCCTCCCATCTTGCCCCCCAGCCTCCTCACCTTCACCTGGACTTGCAGCCTCCATCCTATAATACTTCTGGTTGTTCAAAGTTCACTCCTTTGTCTGTGCTTCAGAATGGATTTTAAAATTAGGCATACTCATTCCGGAGAATTTCCAAACACAGACGTACAACCCTCTGCCCTGCTGTGTCTGCTGGCAATGTTCTGTGGATGGACTATTCTGTCTTCTCCAGACAGCAGCTGTGGATACCCAGCTGTGGGCAGGTGGAGAGAGCGTGCTCCATGCTCCGCCTCTTTTTTATAAAGTGACACACATAACACATACTCTCGGTTCTCCCCTCCTTGGCGCCCTCCAAACTCTGCCCTCTGCCCTTTCCCACCGCTAGGTCTCAGCACCTTCCTGGAAGCCTAAGCGACTTCTTCCTTGCAAGCCTTAGGCTCTCGTGGCCTCCTGCCATCCTGACCCTGCCACATTGTTCAGTCTTAACTAGCCAGCAGCTCCTGCCCTGGTGCTCCCTCTAAGTCCAGGGGACTCCTCCTTCTGCTCCTGCAGAATGTTCTCATGTCTCTGCTCTGCCACCTGGCTCCACAGCTGTGGTCTCCGGAAGTCCTGGCTCAACTGGTATGGTCTCCCAACATCCTGGCTCCACAGCTGTGGTCTCTGAAAGTTCTGACGCCCCGGCTGTGGTCTTTTGAAGTCTTGGCTCCATGGCTGTGGTCTCCAGAAGTCCTTGCTCCATGGCTGTGATATATTGAAGTCCTGCCCCATTGCTATGCTCTCCAGAAGTCCTGCCTCCACTGCTGTGGTCTCCGGAAGTCCTGGCTCTACTACTGTAGTTTCTGGAAGTCCTGGCTCCACTGCTATAGTCTCCAGAAGACCTGGCTCAACTGCTATGGTCTCCAGATGTCCTGGCTCCACAGCTGGGGTCTCTGGAAGTTCTGACTCCATGGCTATGGTCTCCAGAAGTCCTGACTCCACGGCTGTCATCTGTTGAAGTCCTGGCTCCACTGCTATGGTGTCTGGATGTCCTGGCTCCAAGGCTGTGGTCTGTTAAAGTCCTGGTCCATGGCTGTGATCTCCAGAAGTCCTGGCTCCATGCCTGTGCTCTGGTGAAGCCCTGGCTCCAGTGCTATGGTCTATTGAAGTCCTGGCTCCACTGCTGTGGAGCCTGCTCCAAAAGTCCTGGTTCCATTACCTTTTGACTGTTGAATGTCTGGATCCATTGCTGGGGGTCTGTTGAAGCTCTGACTGCTCTGCTGCAGGGTGGTTGGAGCATGTGCTTCTTTGCTATGGGAGCATTGATGCACTCATGGAGTTGTGGATATGTGACCCTTGCTGAATGTGTTTCCCAGGTGTTTGCCCAGAGGAACTGCTGGTGTTGTGGAGCTTTCTTCACAGCACAGCTCATATCTCACAAGCTGGCATCCACCTCTGGCCATTCGGAATCTTGATGTCTCCAAGAATATGTGTGGTTCTCTTCTGCAAGCCCCTTATCTGAATGACTTCTGCACCTTAAACCCCCTAGATGGAAGGTTTATTTCTGGACACTCAGTTCTGCAGCACTGATCCACATCTTTATCTTCACGCAAGTACCGCACTGTTTTTTTGGATTTTTTTTTTGTTTTTTTTACCTTAGTTGTGTACTAAGTTTTGAAATTGGGATGTGTAAGTTCTCCAACTCTTTTGGCTATTCTGAGTCCTTTGTATTTCCATATAAATTTTAGAATCTGTTTCTTAATTTCTGCAAAAATGTCCGCTGGAATTTTGAGGACCTGGAGGGTGCCACCACCCATGGCTAATTTTTTCTATTTTTAGTTGCCTGGCTAATTTTATTCTATTTTTGGTAGAGATGGGGTCTCACTCTTGTTCAGGCTGGTCTCTTTGAACTCCTGAGCTCAAGCGATCCTCCTGCCTTGGCCTCCCAGATGCTAGGATTATGGGTATAAGCCACCACACCTGGCCCCATGGCCTCTTTAACAACAAAACCAGACATCCTAGGACCAAAGGACTTCTAGCACTTTCAGGTCACCACACTTGTAATTCAGTATATTGGGAGCTAAAGGTATTCCTAGAAGCCACTCCTACACTGGGAACCCTAGCAATAACATAAGTATACACACTAAATGTAAATATATCCCACTAAACTCAAATTCAGAGCATTCTCTATTCCTAAATGTCTAAAAATGCCCACGGCCACTTCAATGCCTCCAGACAGGGAAAGTCACAGTGGAAAAAGTCAGTGATCTTAACAGACTTGACTTGAAATATCTTAGTTTTGCTAACTGTATTTTTAAAAACATGATCGTGTGAACACGTTGCTAAGACTTCTTCCTCGGCCATAGAAGTGGCCTGGGCAAGTGACAGCCCAGAAGATGAAGCTTCCTTAGCCGTCAAGGCACAACACTTCTGTGGCCATCAAGGCCCTTTAAAAGGTGGAACAAAGGGAGGTCATGTTAATTTGGTTTGGAGAGAGGCTCCGGCTGAGCTCAGCCGGGTTTCTCGGGTCAGGAAACTCTATGGAAGCCAGGACTTGCCAGTCTGGCCCAAGGCGTGTGGCCGGCCTACAGTAGCCCATGAATGAAGCTTTGGCCGCTCCTAGCCACACCCCATGCAGAGGTCTCAGCTAACCCAACCCCGCCCTCCTGCGGCTGCAGCCGGATTCCCAGAGGGGACCGCGGCCTCCAAGGCACTCTTGCCCTCTGCAGGCCTCCGTGTCAGGTTTCAAAAGGAGCGCGCTCCGTTGGGCCCGCCCCTCACTTCCGGCCCGGAAACCTTGGGTTTCCGTCAAATCTCGCGATGGCGCACGTTCTAGCCCGCCCGCGCTGACCGCGACTGCTTTGATGGTATTTGGGGCCGGGGATCTTCGTCCGACCGGTTATGCAGCAGCATGGACGGGGCTATAAAGGTCCACTGGCTTATTTAAGTCCACCCGGCCCTAAAGGTTCCGATCGGGAAGCGAGGGACGGAGAACCGCCTTCAACGCAGTGTCCTTGCCTGACCGCGACCCTGGTCGGGTTCTCACGCATACAGGTGACAAGGACTCAGAAATAATGACTGCCTGTTCTGAGCTCTCACTGGGTGCCGGACACCGGACTCTACACACGTCGTCTCATTTAATCCCCACAATAACCCCGAAAGAAAGACGTGTTTTTTTACCCTTGTCCTGCAGATGAGGAAACTGAGTCTCAGAAGAGTGAAGGAATTTGCTGAGAGTCACAAAAAATCGCGCGGTCAAAACTCTAACTCAGGCAATCTGACTCCAGCTCTTAAGACCTCATAACTGTGGTGGAGCAATTTGTCAACAGATCCTTTCGCCCCTAGATTGCTAGGAGACGCTGTAGCTCAGTGAAAAGTACCCAGGCTTTGGGTCCACATAGATTCAGGCACGTTTGAAAATCCAGACACTTTGCTGTGTGACCTTGAGCAACTCGCTTAACCTTCTTGAGGCTCATATCCTTCAACTGATAGGTGAAGATAATAATAAAACTTAAGATTATTGTGAGGCTTAAGATGTATGTATGTTCAGTGCCTACTCCATAGTAAGCTCTCAATAAATGGAAACTACTGCCATTAATAATCTTTTTGTTCCCTGTGTATTGTGCAGTGTTCAGTGTGTAGGAACTGCTTAATAAACCATGAGTGACTGAGTGAATGAATGGAGAAAGAAATGAAATAAGTCTGGCCAGACACCAGGTGGGCCTTGCCTCCAGCCTACTAATCTCTTACCCACTTCTCTATGTGGTGCCACCTCAAAGGGCTTGAACTGGGAAATGACCGGTCATCCTCCTTTTCCCAAAGCAGCAGTTGTGTGTGTATGTGTATGTGTGTGTGTGTGTGTGTGTGTGTGTGTTAACTTGTTATTGAAGTAACAGAGAAAAGTGCATGGATCTTAAGCACACTTAAGTTTCTACAAAATGAACACAGTGTTGTAGCCAGGCTCCTGAGGAAGAAACAAAACACCACCAGCCCCCATAATCCCCCCTTGTTTCCATCCCCTGAAAGGGTAACCACAATTCTGCCTTCTAACAGCATAAATTAGTTTTGCCTGGTTTTGCACTGGATGCAACTGGAATCATACAGCATGTACTCTTCCGAAACTTCCCAGATCTCTGTGTGTCCTAACCCTCAATGGGAGTCAGAGAAGAAGCCCTGTGGAGTTGCCTCCTATGTGATCAGGGCTGCTGCCCTATGCTGCAAATCTCACCATCACCTGCTGCCTCATAAGAAGTACTCACAGCAGAGATGCCTGTGCCCCTGGTGACCCTGTCCTTGCCATAAACCCCAGATCTTTCCTTCTCCATTAGGAAGGCCCTGAAGGAGTGGGGGATGGGATGAACTGAGCCAGAAGATGGTCATGCCCAGTCTCACAACATTCCAAATAGTACTGCTCCCTCTGCTCTGTTCCATGTCCCCCTTCCCATCCAGCAAAACTTCTTTCTCACCCAGGGTGATGAGCTGATGAATTCTCTGGCCTCTGCTGTTCCTCCCTGTAGTCTGGCATCCACCAAACATGTCTGTTCATGCTGGAACCCCAATTGCGACATGGTTTACCTCCTCTTCCAAAGGATTCCTGATGCCATGACAGTTCTAAGGACATGGTTCATAAGGACAGTTATAAGGACAAGGGCATTACGGGGTCAATATTGCCTAGCACCACTAGACAGCTCACCCAAGAAGCCCATGCTGGGCTCAGTGGCTTGATCCTGTAGTTCCAGCTACTCAGGAGGCTGAGGTGTTAGGATTGTTTGAGCCCAGGAGTTCAAGGCTGCAGTGAGCTATGATCACGCCACTGCACTCCAGCCCAGGAAACAGAGTGAGACCTCATCTCAAAAGAAAAAAAGCCCGGCCGGGCGCGGTGGCTCACGCCTGTAATCCTAGCATTCTGGGAGGCCGAGGTGGGCGGATTGCTCAAAAGTCAGGAGTTCGAAACCAGCCTGAGCAAGAGTGAGACCCCACCTCTACTAAAAAAATACAAAGAAATTAACTGGCCAACTAAAAAAATATATATAGAAAAAATTAGCCGGGCATGGTGGCACATGCCTGTAGTCCCAGCTACTCGGGAGGCTGAGGCAGAGGATCGCCTGAGCCCAGGAGTGTGAGGTTGCTGTGAGCTAGGCTGATGCCATGGCACCCTAGCCCGGGCAACA
>CAUYRT010103603.1:0-26382 GCA_963574885.1 Lepilemur ruficaudatus
TCAGAAAGATCACAAATTAACAACCTAATATCACATCTCAAGGAACTAGAAAAGGATGAGCAAACCAAACCCAGTGCCAGCAGAAGAAAAACAAATAACAAAGGTCAGAGCAGAACTAAAAGAAATGGAAAACAAACAAACAAAAATAATACAAAAGGTCAATTAAAAAAAAAGTCAGTTCTTCTGGGAGGCCGAGGCGGGCGGATCGCTCAAGGTCAGGAGTTCGAGACCAGCCTTGAGCAAGAGCAAGACCGAGACCTCGTCTCTACTATAAATAGAAAGAAATTAATTGGCCAACTAAAAATATATAGAAAAAAAATTAGCCGGGCACGGTGGCACATGCCTGTAGTCCCAGCTACTTGGGAGGCTGAGGCAAAAGGATCATTTGAGCCCAGGAGTTTGAGGTTGCTGTGAGCTAGGCTGAAGCCACGGCACTCACTCTAGCCCGGGCAACAGAGTGAGACTCTGTCTCAAAAAAAAAAAAAAAAAAAAAAAAAAAAAAAAGTCAGTTCTTTGAAAAGATAAACAAGATAGACCTCTTGCTAGATTAGCCAGGAATAGAAGAGAAAGGACCCAAATAAGCTCAATCAGAAATGAAAAAGGAGGTACCACAACTGATGACACAGAAATAAAAAACATCATCTGGAATACTGTGAAAATCTCTATGCATATAAACTAGAAAATATAGAGGAAATGGACAAATTCCTGGAAACACACAACTTTCTAAGCCTCAATCAGGAAGAAACAGAACTCTTGAATAGACCAATAATGAGCAGTGAGATTGAAGCATTAATAAAGTCTTCCAACAACAACAACAACAAAAATGCCCAGACCAGATAGATTCACCACCAAATTCTACCAGCCCTACAAAGAAGAACTGGTACTCATACTGCAGAAATTATTCCATAATATTGAGAAGGAGGGAATCCTCCCCAACTCAATTCTACAAAGCCAGTATTACCTTGATATCAAAGCCAGATAAGGACACAACAAAAAAAGAAAACTACAGACCAATGTCCCTTATGAACATAGATGTCAAAATCCTCAATAAAATACTAGCAAACTGAATTTCATAGCACATCAAAAAAATAATCCACCATCACCAAGTGGGCTTGATCCCTGGGATACAAGGATGGTTCAATATACATAAAGCAATAAATGTAATTCACTACATAAACAAAAGCAAAAACAAATACCATTTATGACCATTTCAATAGATGCAGAAAAAACATTCGACAGAATTCAGCACCTGTTCATGATAAAAACCCTCAACAAACTAGGCATATAATGAACGTATCTCAAAATGGTAAAGGCCATATATGACAAACCCATAGCCAACATCATACTGTATGAAGAGGGAAAGGTTGAAAGCATTCCCACTAAGAACTGGAACAAGGCAAGGGTGCCCAAGTTCACCACTTCTATTTGACATAGTGCTGGAAGTCCTAGCCAGAGCAATCAGTAAAGAAATAAAGGGTATCCAAATCAGGAAAGAGGAGGTCAAACTATCACTTTTTGCTGACGATACAATCTTGTATCTAGAAAAAAAAACCCAAAGACTCCACTAAGAGTCTCCTGGAATTGATAAATAAATTCAGAATAAAAAAATCAATGTATGAATGTGAAGGTCAAGGACACTAAAAAAAAACAAAAAACAAACAAAAAAAAATCAATGTACACAAGTCTATAGAATTTCTATATAGCAATAACAGTCAAGCTAAGAGTCAAATCAAAGACTCAATACCATTCACAATAGCTACAAAGAAAATAAAATACCTAGGAATATACTTAACCAAGGAGGTCAAAGATCTCTACGAGGAAAGCTACGAAACACCAAGGAAAGAAATTGTGGATGACACAAACAAATGGAGAAACATATAATGCTCATAGATCAATAGAATTAACATTGTTAAAATGTCCATATTACCCTAAGTGATTTACAGATTCAATGCAATCCCCATCAAAAGACCAATGGCACTTTTCACAGATCTAGAAAAAGTAATTCTACACTTCATTTGGAACCAGCAAAGAGCCTGAATAGTCAAAGCAACCCTAAGCAAAAAGAACAAAGCTGGGGGCATCACATTACCAGACTTCAAACTATACCACAAAGCTATAGTAAGCAAAACAGCATTGTATTGGCACAAAAATAGAGACATAGATAAATGGAACAGCATAAAGAACCCAGATACAAAACCACCTACCTACAGCCAACAGATCTTTGACAAAGCAGACAAAACCACACATCGGGGAAAAGAAGCCTTATTCAGTAAATGGTGCTGGGAACATTGGATAACCACATGCAGAAGAATGAAACAGGACCCCAGTGGAGTGAGAGCACCACTTAGAAAAATTAATTCAAGATAGATAAAAGACTTAAATGTAAGGCATGAAACCACAGGAATTCTAGAAGAAAACGTAGGAAAATCTCTTCTAAACATCAGTCTAGGCAAGGAATTTATGACTAAGACCCCAATGGCAATTACAGCAGCAACAAAAATAAATAAATGGGACTTGATTAAACTAAAAAGCTTATGCACAGCTAAGGAAATAATCAACAGAGTAAACAGACAACCTATACAATGGGAGAAAATATTCACAATCTACACTACTGATAAAGGGCTAATAACTAATTAATAGAATCTACAAAGAACTCATCAAATCAGCAAGAAAAATTAACAACCCCATTAAAAAGTGGGCAAAAGATATGAACAGAAGATTCTCAAAAGAAGATAAATGGCCAATAAACACATGACAAAATGCTCAACATCGCTAATTATCAGGGAAATGCAAATTAAAGCCACAATGAGACATCACCTTACTGTTAGAATGGCTTTTATTATTAATAAAAAGTCCAAAAACAATAGACGCTGGCATGGATGCAGAGAGAAAGGAATGCTTATACACTGTTGGTGGGACTGCAAATTAGTACAACCTGTACGGAAAACAGTATGGAGATTTCTCAAAGAACTTAAAGTAGACCTACCATTCAATCCAGCAATCCCACTACTGGGTATTTACTCAAAGGAAAAGAAGTCATTTTATCAAAAAGACACCTACACTTGAATGTTTATTGCAGCACAATTCACAATTGCAAAGATGTGGAATCAACCCAAGTGCCCATCAATTCATGAGTGGATTAACAAAATGTTGTATATGTATACCATGGAGTACTACTCAGCCATAAAAAAGGATGAATAAATGCCTTTTGCAGCAATTTGGAAGGAACTGGACACCATTATCCTAAGTGGAATATCTCAAGAATGGAAAAACAAACACCACATGTACTTTCTAATAAATTGGAACTGATGGGCACACAAGTACACAGAGTAAAGTAAAAGTCACTGGAAATCAAGCAGGTGGGAGTAGGGAGAAGCAGAAGGGCAAAAATCCACCTAACAGGTACAATGAACACTATTCAGGTGATGGGCACACTTACAGCCCTGACTCAAGCCACATACCAAAAACATCTGTACCCTCTTAATATTTTGAAATAAATTTTAAAAAAGAAATGTTTACTATTATCATCTTTTTTTTTTGCTCTTATTTCCAAGACTTCAAAGACACTGAAAATAATACAGAATAAAAGATTAGTAATTTTATGCTCTTTTAAAAATACTAATACCTGTAGACATTATTATTTTTGATGTCCCAGCAAAGGCACTCTCATCATATGAAATGCCACGTTTTCTGATCAGCGAATGTAGAGAAGCTGAAGATGTAGAACACATCACAGGAATACATTTCTCCTGTTTTTAAAAAAGAAGGGAAAAAAGAACATAAGTATACATCATCCATTAAAATATTCTTAGATAAGAAAGTCATAAAATTATAGACCATCATTGGTTTACAAAATTATCAGTTACCAGAAGTCCTCAAGGTTGGAAAGTCCTGTGTATCATAAACTGCAGTACTTCCCAAATTGGGCTCCTCAGAGGCCCAAAAGCTGTCCAGGTAGGGGAGGAAGAGACCAAAAGGCTAGGATTCTCTACCCTACCCCTTGCTCCAAGTGATCACACCTTAGCCAAATTAGTTTACTCTGTAAAACTTGTTTGTTTGTTTGTTTGTTTGAGGTTACCTGTAAGACAAGTTTTTTCACACTGCTAAAGAAAAGTCTTTAAATCTCTAACCCAGAGCAATATATCCAATAGAAGAAAAAAAAAATCCCAGCAAGGTGAAAGACAGAGCTTGTCTTTAGAAAGCAGTTGCTCACTTAGTCTTCACTGTGTCTAGCCTGCATTTCTCCATATTACATAAAATAATTTTGGCAAAATTGTAAGTGGCTTGCTGAAGTCTATACAAAATTATGCTTACTGTATACAAGAACCAAATGTCTTCTGGGCATTGTTAGACATCACTAATGTTTTGTTTATTTTATATCAACTCTTGGAGTTTTCTAGGAGCTACCTTCAAACATGACTCTTCAATATCAGTATCAAGGGACTCTTGTGCCTAGAAAAGGTATTAATGGAGGACATTTAAAAGGCAGGGACAAAGGAATAAAAAATAGGAAAGCATTCAATATTGTTGGAATTTGCTTAAATTAATGATTGTCATTTGAGTTCACAGTATTCTAGTAAATACTATTTTTAAGTACTGAAATATAATTATTGTGTTGATAATCTCATTATTTCAATATTTAAAAAATCTGAAATCTGTATCCTTTGACTTGAGATATACTAAGATAGTATATTTGCATTAACATTGCATATTGAACAAAGGGACATTTATTTAGAAAATGTGCTTCTATACTTCTAGAATCCTTAAGGGGAGAAAGAAAATGATAGCTGACAAGGAATGAATCTGTGGCAAGAATGATTTTTTTACTCTAAAGACTCTGAATAACTAAACTATGAACATACAAGTACTGAAACAGGGATATAGGTAACTGCATGAAAATCTTCATCTTTTCACGAAAAAATAATGAAGCTAAAGATGACAAAAGTGAACTGAAATGTTGCCTTTGAAACAAAAAAATACAGTTTATTATGAAAAAGATTGTAACACCTGTCCCTTTCTCCCTCCCCACCACTAAATAATGTTTTCAAGAAGATTTCTTCAAAATTATCAAATTAGCATTGGAATCAGAAAATAAAGGAGTCAAAAGAAACTATTTGGAATTATCTTATAGCTTCACCATTATACCAACTAATCACAAAGACTTTTTCAGCAGCTGTAAAACACACATGCATGTTAATTTTTTAAATGTATTTAAAATATTATTTCACTTTAAATTTCACTATTAACTTTATTTAAAATTTCATCTGCTATGATTTATATTAGAATAATCCACTTGATTTTTTAATGTTTATAACTATATATTTGAAATATATAGTTTTGACTTTTGATTTTTATAAATTTTAAATGTTTTTAAATAAAAATACCAGTATCAATATATTTTAAAATCAAAATGGTATTATTTTGTTCTGTACAGCAAACATCAGTTGAAGCAAAACAGAAATGTTGTAGATACTGGTATCAGGACGGCTGAACTCAGGAACGTTGATTAAGGTAATACCACTGAAATTTAATTCAGTCAGCTCCAACAGATCTGAAAAGATTCTGTCTTTTAATTTAGAGTATATCTCTTGTAGACAGGATAAACTTGGAAAATCCATTTTGACAATCTGCCTTTTAATTGGAGAGTTTAGTCTACTAACTTTTAACACAGTTATTAAAATGTTTGGGCCTGGGTCTACCATTTTATTATTTGCTTTCTATTTGTCTCCTCTGTGTTTTGTTCTTCTATTCCTCCTTTCCTGTCTTTTTTTAGATTATTTGAAACATTCCTCAGAATGTTTTCTACAAATACCCCTGCTGCCTCATATGCTACACAAAGTACACTTGATCCAAGGCTAATAACCACAAAAATGGAAACTCACTTTGTATAACACCCCTTTCTCCTAGTGTATACTTCCCCTGCCACCAGAACCTGTCTGCTTCCATTCACTCTTTAGTGTTTTCAGGTAGCTGAAGGCAGACAGGATATGACTCCAACATTACTGAATGTATCAAATTGATTCCTATCCCCCCCAAACACCAGTTTATTGAGGTATAATTTATGTACAGTAAAATTCATTTCACATTGATTTTTAAAGGATACTGAGTTTTAAATTAACTAGCCTGAACATAAATCACCCATGCGGTACTTTCAACGTACTTTTAAAGAAGTAGAACACCATAAAAAGTTTTAAATTTACCCAGAGAAATATCAATCTCTCAATAGCAATATGAGACCTTAAAGAGCCTACATACTCTTAGCACATTCCTAAAGTCCCTCATCATACTCTTAGTAAATTCCTAAATTGTATATTATAAATACTAAGGCACTACGAAGACCTACAATACAAATTAGCAGGAGATACAACTAACCTTTTTTCCTGAGTTTACCCCTTTGTTCCTTGGTGTGGTCGTTTTAACAGCACTGCCCTTTTTGGAAACTGAAGTTTGTCCAGCTGGTTTAGCTCGTCCTGATTTCTTGATCTGCTGTGTTGGCAGTACTGGAGCAGTTTTCGGTGCAGACTGCGTTGAACACTGGGTCTCTTTGGAAAGAGAAGACTGTGGTTTTGCTATTTTCTTTACAACAGGAACTGAAGGGAAAAAAAACACGACAAAAATATTAAAGTAAATGACACAATTAAGGCATTGTCTTCTTAAGACTCAAAGTAAGTTTTACTTGACCTTTAAAACCATTCTCAAAGGTTATTCACTGGAAACCACCAAAAATAAAGATACTATTTAAAATTAAGTTTTAGGTATTTTAAGATTTCATGTTATCAGGAAATAAACCAGTTTAATTCTCCAGAAAAAAATAAAGAGGCTTTTATAAGAGGAACCAGTAACTTTGAGCATAGTGAAAATTTCTAGCCATTTGCCTTTTGGCTGCTTCCCAGATTTTCAGTCCTTAGCACAGACAAGAGTCGTTCCTTCAGAAAATACTATCCAATTATGCCATATACAGGAATCATCTTGCACATCAATACAGAAGAACATAGCAAAGCAACTGCCTAGGTCTCCTGTTTCATCTTTCAGAGGGCAGGAGACTCCCTTGCTCTGGATTTTTTTCTTTCAGCTTTATTGAGGTATAACTGACAAATTAAAAGTATATATTTAAGGCTAAATATATTATGTCCCTATATATATAATAAAGTTTCATATACTACAATATAGACCCTACATAATATTGTCATGAAAAGAACACTATCATGCCCAAGTGATTTGTAGCCACTAGTTACCCAGTAGCCCAATCCAATATTTTGAAGGAAGGTTACCTGCCAAGTTACTTTTGTCTATGTTCAGAGTTAAGTAAAAAGAGATATTTTTAGTATTAATTCCTTAATAATCTCAATATAAAAAATGAATTTTGCATAGTAAAAACTTAAGTGCTAATGCCAAACAAAAATTCTTTGAGTATATACATTTATACATCTATGCAAAAATCAACTACTTCATTTTACAACCTGAAACCAATCTACTGCTTTGCTCCTCCCATATTCTAAAGACTACATATGAGTAAATCTGACCTGTGATAGAGAATAGCACATCTTTACTACAGCCTTTCTACCTGCCTTCTACCACTTGCCAAATCAAGAGGAAGGCATAGCCTACCCTCAGCTGCTAGGGCACACTGAGGACCACTTCATTGCCACCACTATCTTCCCCTCATTTCTAAGTAGTTTACCTACTTACACCATCCTCTTCTTACCTCATTACCATCATCTACTTTACATTCCAGGCTCACTTCTACTTTTTTTCATAAACTCCAGTAATCTAACTCACATTATTTTTCGTACATAGTCTCCCTGTCATCATCTTAAGGAATGACCATCATGTTTCATCATCCTGACCTTATCATTGGAGATTTCGGCTACTCCCTGAAATGGTTATACATGGCAATTTCTGGAACTCTTTTATCTCCAAGATGACCAATCATGTCCTCCTTCTCGACTTCCAACTTCCTAACATGTCATCTTTGCTTCAAACCAACTGATCATGCTTTACATTCTCATTATGACATCTAGCCACAAGCCCATTCCATTTTCATCCAATCCATTGGCTTTCTTCTGGCTTTGCTTTATTCCCTACTCAACCTGCACCCAACTGTTCACCTCCACCAACAAACCTCTAACTAGTATCCCCTTCCTTTACCACCCCTTGATCTTTGATCATGTCCAGCATGTCAGGTCCCACTTGAGTCACACTATCATCTGCTTTCTCTTGTCCTGAGCTGTAGAACAAGGGTTAGAAATCTTTTTCAATAAAGGGCCAGAGAGTAAATATCTCAGGCTTTGAAGGTCATCTAAGGTCTCTGTCATGTTCTTTTGTTTCTTTGTTAATTAATTACAAATTTTGTTTGTTAATTAATTATAACTAATTAAGAATATAAAAACCATTCTTAGCCCACAGGCTACATGGGCTGGATGTAGCCCTCAGGCTATAGTTTGCCAGCTCTTCCTGCTTTAGAACATGAGGATGCTATTGGTCTCTATAAAATCATGCTAACTTCAACTGGGGAGTCACTGCTGCAACCACTGATTTCCAGTATGTTTCCATGGCAGAACGCTTTTCCTTATTTAAGTTTCCATCTCCCTCTCTCTCTATTCCATTCAGCAAATGACTTCTATTTTATGAGACGATAAATGGCTATCTTTTGGGAGTGACCTTAATAATCCCATTTCCCCATCTTAAAATAATTTTATTTTCAATCATTCTCATCGTTTTTTGTGTGTATGTCAAAAAGTTTTCTCTCTACTTTTCTAAGTCTAATTTTCTTTTACTTATGCCTTAACAACTATCTTCTTCGGTTCCCATGGGATATTATGGTTTCCATTATCTCCTCTCTCTTCAAGGTATTTAATCACTTGATCCCCAACTCCTTGCTCTCTCTTACAACCTTCACATATCCCTTATTTTGAAATTACCTCCCTGTTTCAGGTATACTTTCAAGCACTTGAGTGAATTCCCTCCTCCCTCCCGCTCACTATCAAAATACCACGAAGAGTCACCTATACTTGACACTTCAATTTCCTTATGACTCTGTTTCCTTAGCCCCTGTAATAAGCTTTTCTTCTCCTAAACATATTTCAAAGAAATTCTTTTCTAAGGTCACTAATGACCCCTTCCTAGTTACTAAATCCAAATAAATACTGATTCTCTTAACCAATCTATTGATCTCTACAGTTCTAGTCCCCTACTCTGAATACCATGAAGAACAGGAATATATTGGGCTCTAGGATCTGGGTTCAAATTCCTGTGCCAGGTTGGTTTAAGACAGAACCTAGGAGTATAGGAGATCCTCAAAAAATATTTACTGAATAAATGAAAGATATTTTCAACCTGCAAGTCAATGCTATACCTTCAAAACTAGTATATTCTATATGAAATAATTAAGTTGTAGCAAATAAAATAGTAACTTTGTAGAACATGGCAAATGTAATGAAATCAATACCTGATCCAAGAATTTTGGCATTTGAAAATTGAAGCTCTAACTTCAAATATTCCCCTAAAATATTCTATTAAAAAACTCCTCAATGTATGGCATAATACATGTATGAGCAAAGTAAAAAAAGTATAAAAAATTTTATGCATGAAAAAATTTTTCATTTTAGAAAGCAAGCTTTTCAAAGTCAATGACTCAATTTTGCTTATTGCTATATACCCAACACCTAGAATAAAATACTTTTCAAACTAATTTAACTGAAAAGGAAAGAGTAACCATTCAATATATGACATCAAAATTAAATGCCAAAGAGCAATCATATAACATATACACACACACACCAGGTTAAAACTTTATTCAGTATTAAACTACTTGAAATAGAAAATGGATTTAAGTGATAAGGTTAAAACTATATGTAGCACTTTAACCATGTATTCACAGTGGTCAGATTTAAGTGATAAGGTAAAACTATATGTAGCACTATAACCATGTATTCACAGTGGTCACAAAGTAAGTAAAAACTTTTTTGAAAAAGTTATATGCAATACAGAGAAGGATATGCTACTCATCTTTAATAAAACTTTTATGTAAACACCTAATACAAATCTGATCTGGTTCTTCAGCTTATGTTCAGACAGAACAGAAAACATTCAGATAAGGAAAATGTCCAAGAAATGAGAATTAATGAATTGTGGAAATGAAAAGAAATGAGTATCTTGGGAAACAATCCAGAAGGCAAGGAATAAAACCAAGAGGAGGCCTTGAAGCCCGGCACAGGGGGAACTGGAGAAAGAAAGGAGATAGATGTCAGTATTTACTGGGTACCCACTACATGCCAGGCACCATAATATCCATTATTGCACAGAATCCCCCCAAATATCCTATGAGGTAGGTATTGCTTCCCTACTTTATACATGAGGAAATTTAGGCTGTGTGAGGTTAGGTAACTTAGCTGAGAGCACCCATTTGGTTAAGGCTAAGTACATGCTTTCTATTCTCTAACAAAAAAAAGGCTATCATCAAATTCACTCCCCTGAGTTAAAAGGCATGTGTTAAAAAAAAAAAAAAAAGGCTAAAGGACAACCTGTAAATGCCTATGTGCTGTTTCACTATATAGTCAATAGCTGCCCTCTGATAGGAAGCCATTTTTTTTCCAAACCCAGATAGAAGCATATTTATAAAGAAAAAACATTAACAAGTACAGTAGTACCTCCTAATCTACGGGAGATACATTCCAAGACCCTCAGTGGATAGTTGAAATCATGAATAGTATTGAACCCTGTGTATACCATGCACAAATTTCTTCTTCCTCTTTTGTAATTTCACAGATAGATTTGTTCTTAGCAGAGGTCTTAGCAACCTCAGCATAGGATTTTTTTTCTTTTCTTATTAAGTCAAGAACTTTCACCTTTTCACTTAAAGGAGGACTGGTGTTCACATAAACTTAGATGTGCTGCCCAATGCCTCTGCTTGGAACTTTACTCCCTATCCCATAGAGCCCCGGGGTTTGCCATAAACTGATCGGTCATGGTCAGCAATAAGAGCAAAGGGGAAGTAGGTCAGGTGTCAATGTCTGAGTTTCCTTCATTCATTCCTGCTGCCATCCCATACCATACCACTTGCTTCCTTGACTGGCATCTTCAGACACTGCTCCATTTCTTTTTCTTTTTCTTTTTATTTATTTTTTTCTTTTTTTTGAGACAGAGTCTCACTCTGTTGCCCGGGCTAGAGTGCCATGGCATCAGCCTAGCTCACAGCAACCTCAAACTCCTGGGCTCAAGCAACCCTTCTGCCTCAGCCTCCCGAGTAACTGGGACTACAGGCATGCGCAAACATGCCCAGCTAATTTTTTCTATTTTTGGTAGAGACGAGGTCTCACTCTTGCTCAGGCTGGTCTCGAACTCCTGACCTCGAGCGATCCTCCCGCCTCGGCCTCCCAGAGTGCTAGGATTACAAGCGTGAGCCACCGTGCCCAGCCCACTGCTCCATTTCTTATTTCCCTTACCCCTACCTGTATCAGAGGAGCCACTCAACGCATCCCAGAAGCCCAACCTTGCTTCAGGAATTAAATGAAGCAAAACGTAATAACCAAAGTCTGCTTTTCCTCTGAAAATAGCCTTTTGAATACCCAAGGGCTATTATTGTCACGTAAGAGTGACTTTACCTTTCTATAAGCATAGTAGGAACGTTTTAAATGCATGTTTATTTCCTTATTTTCAGCAATAAAAAATCCTTTTAGAATACCTCAAAGTCTGAGAAAAACTCTTGAAGGAAACCATGAGGGAGTAGTTGTTACTAGTGGAAACAGAAACCAGGAAGCATGTTCCTTGTAGTAATCACACCGGACATTTGGAAGTCAGAACCCAGATGAAGAATAAGGATTTTCTCAGAAGAGGTAAGGTATAGATCAGATGGACACGGAGTTCTGGTACCAACTGTTATTTACAACTTTCCTTCCCATTCTTCTCACTATCTAGGTGCAGGAACACTGGTTCCAGATTAATTAGGTTTAATTCCAGCTTTGTCACACAATACTTATGAGATTTGGGCAAATTGTTTAAATTCTGCCTGTGGCACATTTTATCAACAGCATTACCACAACTATCACCATTGTGGTCTGTATTCTCAACCTCCCTTCTCAGGCCCTGAGGGTACTCCTTTCCCTTTTCTATCAGTAGATTAGAGATTGGGAAACCTTGTGGTCAATATCTAACAAATGGAAGGGAAAAAAGTTTCCTCCAAGGAAGGAACTCCTATTTATCTACATTCTCTCTAGCTAATACCTTCACTCCTTCCTTTTGAAATCAAACTTCTTAAAAAACTCCATGTTCACTATTATTACCATTTTCTCATTTCCAACCCTCTGCAATTACACTTCCACAGATACCACTTTTTAGGGAACCTTCGGATGCTAATGTCACCAACAATCTCCTAACAGCCATTGACAATGGATACCTCCTCCTGATCTTATTTGACTTTCTTTTTTAAACTCCTTCTTGGGTCTCACATAGTCATTCCCTCCTGATACCCCTCCTACCTCTGTCACTTTTCCTGTGTTACTTCCCAAGGATTGGCCACCTTCTACTCACCCCCACCTCAGTTTTGAGTGTTCTAGTTCAGTCCCATGATTTCAGCTACTGTCTACTCCTTGGCCTACCGTCCAAGGCCCTCTACTATCTTCCCTCTGCGTATCTTCACAGCCTCATCTCTTCCCGAATTATCGTTATAGATTCAGCCATAATAATCTGCTTCAGGCCCCCAAACATTCTGACCCCTTCTGCCTTCACAGAGACTGATCCTTCTCCCAGGAAAGGCCTTCCCTACCTTGTCAATGACTAAACTACTATAGATTCTTTGAAATTATGCTCAATTACCAGCTCTATAAAATTCTAACTCTAAGCTTCCCAAGCAAACATAGGACCCTGATGCTCATGCCATCACATATACTGTGTTTATGTCTACTGGCATAGACCTTATAGTATTTTATCTTTACTTACATATCTATCTGTCCCATCACACTGTGACTTCCCTTAGGAGAAGGAACCATGTTAAGCTCCATTGTTATATCTTCAACACCTGGTCTAGGGCCCACCACACAGTGTACATCCAATATATATTTGCTGAACTAATTACTGTTTAATATTAAAGTTTGTCTCTGATCTTCTATTCTCATAGAAACAGTTCAGGGAGTTTATGCATTAACTAGACTACTATTACTTGATCATAGTTTCCTTAGTAAAAATATGCTCCAAATACTAATCAATCAACTTAAAAATCAATTTCTAGAATATATTCCATTCAAAAAGGAAGGAAGAACTGCAAATCAAGTCCACAATTAGGACCACTTCATACTCATAAGAATGGCCATAATAAAAAAAAAACATAGAAAACTGCTGGCAGTGATATGGAAAAATTGGAACCCTTGCACATTGCTAACAGGAATGTAAAGTGGTACAGCTGCTGTGGAAAGCAGTTGGGCAGTTCTTCAAAAAAGTTACACATAGAATTACCATATGACCCACTAATTCTACTCCTAGGTATATACCCCAAAGAACTGAAAAGAGGTATTCAAATAAGTATATTTATACACATGTTCACAGCAGCACTACTCACAATAGCGAAAAGGTGGTAGGAGCCCAAATGTTCATCAATGGATAAATGGATAAGCAAACTGTGAGATATCATACAATTGATTATTCAGCCATAAAAAGAAATGAAGTATTGATACATGCTACAGCACAGATGAACCTTGAAGACATTACACTAAGTGAAAGAAGCCAGACACAAAAGGTCACATATCATATGATTCCATTTACATGAACTATCTAGAATAGGTAAATCCACAAAGACAGAATATAGATTGGTGGTTAATAGGGAAAAGGGAGAGAAAGGAATAGAGAACAACTGTTTAATGGGTATAGGATTTCCTTTCAGGGGGATAAACTGTTTTGGAATTAGATAGAGGTAGTGGTTGCACAACATAGTGAAGGTACTAAATGCCCTTGATCTGTTCATTTTAAAATAGTTAATTCTATGTTATATGAATTTCACCTCATTAAAAAAAAAACCATCACTGGGGGGTTAAAGAGAAATGTGCGTATCTCAAATGTGCCAGAGACTTTGCATATGTTATTAAAATTTGTCTTTATAACTTTGTAAAGACAGTATTATTATAATCTCCATTTTAGATATGAATAAATAGAGATTCAGCAAGGTAAGTAACTATCCAACCCAGTATCATGCATCGAGTCTAGAAACGGTAGAACTGGAATTCAAATTCAGGACTGTCTCACCCAAAAGTCCATGCTCTTTGCTTAAACTGGGTACTATTTTTAATTAATGAGGGAAATAATGAAAATAAAAGAAGTTTTAATCAAAATATTTTCTTCTATAAACTTAAAATATAGAATTAAATGATTTGGTTAAATTTTTTTCAGGTTCAAATTTCAGAGAGCTTACATGTAAACCACAAAGAAAATAATTTAAAGTAGTACTGAAAACAAACAAAAATCCTTTAGAATTTTAGAATCCTTTAGAATCCTTACAAACAAAACACAATAATCTGCAGCTCAGTCTCCAGCAATTTCAGAACTATAGATCGCCTCAATACCACAGGCAGAAATCGCTCAGAGAAGCTGGTTCAGCAGAACATAATGGTAAAAGTATTTCTATTGCCCAAGTAGTTGACTGTCAGAAACACAGTGTCTAACTCCATTCATAGTAGCAGGGCACCCTCTGTCCTAGTCAGACATCCCCCTACACACCTACGATCCTGCCTCCCACAGGTCATCACTCTTCTTGCATCATCACTTAAAGACTTCTCTAAATACAGCTTTTTCATTCCATCTCCCACTTTCCTACTGTGCCCAAAACAAGCATAAAAGCCTCTTTTGTCTCCCACCCCTTTCATCTTCAAAGGTCTGTTTGTTTTACAACTAATCACTACAAGGAAAAATGACGAAGCTACAAAGGAAAACAAGGTCTCTACTAGTGGTAGTTGTCCCAGTTGTTATGAAAATTGGACTTGTCTTTTCATATTTTAACCCTTGTTGGACTTTGCACCAACTTCCCTACTCTAACCTGAAGCTCTAACCCCATCTCCCTCTTCATTTACCTTGCAGAGACAGCTGACATGTTCAGAGTCCATTACCTAGAACAAGCCCGGCCCTGCTGCCTTAGCTCCTCCATCATCCTTCCTGAGTCTCCTCGATGACCCATGTAGGTTTCCCTTTCAACATCAAGAACCACTGTTTTACAGTACTAAAAATACTTTAAGGCTGGGCATAGTGGCTCATGCCTGTAAATCCTAGCACTCTGGGAGGCTGAGGCAAGAGGATCATTTGAGCTCAGGAGTTTGAGACCAGCCTGAACAAGAGTGAGACCCCGTCTCTACCAAAAATAGAAAAAATGAGCTGGGCATGGTGGCACATGCCTGTAGTCCCAGCTACTCGGGAGGCTGAGGCAGAAGGATTGCTTGAGCCCAGGAGTTTGAGGTTGCTGTGAGCTGGGCTGACGCCACGGCACTCACTCTAGCCCGGGCAACAGAGTGAAACTCTGTCTCAAAAAAAAAAAAAAAATACCTTAAACATATAATAAAAGGTAACTTCCACACCAAAAGAAATACATCATTCACTCAGAAAAGTAAAGACTTCATTTAAAATAGCTTGCTTTGGGGGTTTGACAGAGCATCTCCATTTGGGAAGTGCTATTATGTCTTCTTCAGCAGCTTTTAAAAATTAGGTCTGGACAGCTAAACCAAAACCAGATATATTTAAAGGATCATTAGCTTTTTTTTTTTTTAAGACAGAGTCTCACTCTGTTGCCCAGGATAGAGTGTTGTGGCGTCAGCCTAGCTCACAGCAACCTCAAACTCCTAGGCTCAAGCAATCCTTCTGCCTCAGCCTCCCGAGTAGCTGGGACTATAGGCATGCGCCACCATGCCCGGCTAATTTTTTCTATATATTTTTAGTTGGACAATTAATTTCTTTCTATTTTTAGTAGAGACAGGGTCTCACTCTTGCTCAGGCTGGTTTCGAACTCCTGACCTTGAGCGATCCTCCCACCTCGGCCTCTCAGAGTGCTAGGATTACAGGCGTGAGTGAGCCACTGCGCCCAGCCAAGGATCTATAGCTTTGATTCACTCCCCCAACCCCCATTTCAAAATAGGGCTTGGGGATCTAAGATAAACAGATTAAAGAAGGAAGAAGAAACTCTTCATATACCTTATAAGACATTATACCTTAATGTGCATAGAATATCCATCTTAAGGTTACTGAAAACTTGCAAAAATGTTACTGGGAAAAACTTCCCAAACACAATTGAAAGGGTAAAGGATAGCTCTCTAATTTAAAAAAGATACAAAAGCCCAACTAAAGTTGTTCTCATCTCCGCACTTAAGTGATAATACCTTTTTTAGTTGGCATATATGCTAAATTCAAATAAAATCTAATTTAGTAAAATTTATATGGTTTTTCTATCCTGTTATATAATTATTAATACATTCACATAAGTATTCAGCCTAGAAAGGAAACATAAAAATTCAAGAACAAGCTAGAAATCACTATTAGAATTTAGAAGAGCTTTAAGAGTCTTATTTTAAAAACATTTGTTTTCTTCTTGCCACAAACACTTTGTAAACTACTCCTTTCAGCCTCATTGCAGGGTGCTTCCCATGAAGACTTTTGTTTCACAATTGCTACTCATACATGTTTACTTAAAAAAACCCCAAGATTTTGGTCACAATGACATTATTAAAGAAAATGACAATCCCAATAACTTTAAATATTTTCAGAAGAAAGTTAACACAAAAGAAGCAATTTCAGTTGTTTTAGGTCAATTCATAATTTACCTAACAATTGGAGCTTTTAAAAGCCAATCAATTTTTAAACCACAGTATCTTTTTCTCTGAATGATTTCTGTAACTTCCGTTATGCTACTATTAAAAAAATATACAGCAGTCACCGCTACAATTTCCACAAAAAACACATTAACTATATGGATATAATATTTAAGAGTCTCATGCTCTACCAACTGAGCTAGCCAGGCTCTCTTGATATAATATTTAATTAAGTTAAATAGTATCCACGTTTCTATATCATAAAAATACTTTTAATAAGTCTCATCTAATACCAGTGAAAAATAATTTACTGTCATATTCCTAAAAACTATAGAAAAAATTTTGACAACACTTTCATTACAAACTTATGATTTACATGATCAAATTCGACTTACAATGGAATTGTTCCTTTTTAAAAAAAGAAAAAATATTTTTATGGTAGAAATAAGCAAAGACTGACTTTTCCCTGTACCATAAAACAATTTTTATAAGTGACTATTCAAATAATAGTGCCAACAATTTCAGTAAGTAATATTTAGAACAAAATAGAGGATTTTTCAGATAACAGAAATTACTGCAATATTTAGTATACAAAAGCTAACAAAGCAGACAATGAATTTCTTCAACAACACGTCAACTACAACATAAAGAAACTTTGGCCATGATTCCTACCTTTATAAATATTCCAGAGAAACAAGTTGCTGCTGTATTTATCATTAAGGTGATTTAGGTTTCACTTGATAGCCTTGCTCCTTACCAGGAATAAAACTGCCTTCTAGAGAAAGCAAGTCAACAACAAAGCCCATGTTGCCTGAGCAAGCCCGAATTTCTAGCAAATGGGGATGAAGCTATTTGCATTTGTGGATTTAAGGGGGGAGGAGGAGAAGGAGGAGACTAAGGGAACTGCTAAAGTAATTCACATATTGTCTGTGGGCTGTAGAGACAGTGATCATCAGTCACCTGCTCAAACTTCCTTCACTCCTGCCTTCAGAGAAGGACCAAAGGTTACCCTGGGTCAGAGAATCTGGAAAGAAATGAGAAGACATGCAAAATCTAACTGCAAACCCGTTGTGTCTGTAGACAAAGTATCCCCACTGGACCACATGTCCTAAAAACTAAGACATTTTAATAGTCTCAAGAGAACTTGTTAAAATATATCATAGAACATAACGAAAAAGGAAAAATCTCCCGGCTCTGCTTGCAATTATTGCAGTATTTAGCTAGAATACGTAAAAAAGAGAAATTTGTTTTTTTCAAGATACTTCTTTGCATCATAATAGTCATTTCATTTGCACAAGGAAAACATTTGTTCTGAACTGTTCATATGAAAAAGAAAATATCAGCTGTTTTAAATTTCATGGCTTTTGAGTGAGTCATTTGGATTGACAGCATTTCTAACCATTTCATTTATACCAAGCAAGAAGAGTAGTGAATATACTAAATATATTAGTCCACATTTTATTATAAACTACATCAAGGGCAAAAAATCTAAATGAATATTTGAGAAGCCTTCTAGTCAGACTGACACACCTTGAACTTTTTACATGTACCTCTGCCACTTTTGACTCACTGTAACACAGTGAAATGAAAAGTGCTGCTTTATGTGGTTTTCACTAAACATACATAGCCAATACAAAAATAAGGGGAAAGTTGGTAAACACATGCCTTAAAAACTATAAAATCTTAATTTTAAAATTTAGAGTGGTGAAGCACAAGTTACAGAAACCACATACTCCTTTGCACATTGCCCACCCATAAATAAAAGAAGCTAAAAACTGCCCAAGATAATTACTTACTTTTATTTTTATTTTTTTACTTTAACCTTAGGAAGAAAGTTTCTAGTGGTACAATTATGTTTGATTTAGCAACAAAGAAAATCTACAATGCCAGGTCTATCAAATATTCATTATCAAAAATGTTTTACAAAGTTGTGAAGGAAATGCCATGTTACCAGTGAGTTCCATTTCTAAATTAAAGCTGTTTCCATGAGATATGGGAGGCAGGGACCCAATAAACTGAAGGGTTTTATCAAGAAAAGAGTTAAGACGGTCACTGAAAGCCTATGGTACCACAGGATAGGAATGCTTGGCTACACCTTCCTGATTCTAGGTTTTCCCCTCCTCCACAATTCCCCTTAAACCAGAGGAATTCCTCTATACTCTTGGGATTCTGCAACTTTATACTCAAAGCATCTGGAAGTTTGCTGCCTGCCCTCCTTCCTGATCTGGAAGGTCACAATTGCTTAAAAAAATCAATCAGGCTACAAGATGATACTTCACACCAGTGTGGGGTCATTAATCAACAATGTATAAATCTGAAGCTAAAGTTAAATAAAACATATTCACTGATATTTTAGAAATTATGTAAGTTCAAATTTGAATTTATATAGTTTACTTTAAAAGCATTTAAGTACCTTTAAAGCAAGGTAGAATGGTTTACAATGTAGCAAAATTTACTTCTAAAAAACTTAATATTTCATAATAATAGAAAAAATTATAATATTGGGGCAAATTTTTAAAAAGAATCTTCTGCTCTAAATTTTTCCAATTTCTCAAAAGACTAAAAATCTACATTTATTATGTTCATAAATGAAATTATGGAAACAAAATAATAATACATTTGTTTACAAATTTCCCCCAAAAAAGACAGGAAAAAGATGTAAAAAAAAAAAAATCTCACGTAGCTTTCAAAATAAGGGTAGCCCCAGTTCTGATTCTAAATTGCTAAACTGTCTTATCTTGCTCTTTCATGTATTAACTACTTGGACTTTAATGAAATGAATAATTATAAACTCCTATAACTGTATAGGCCACAGACATGCGAAGGACAGTATAAGGAAAAAAAAACACAATAGCTTACAGGCATTCCTAAATTTCAATCACTTTTTAGAGGGAACTAAAATATAAGATGTGAGGGCAGGGAAGAACAAGTTGAAAACAGAAAACAGCAAGATCAAATAAATTCTACAAAAAGAAAATCTACAATGGAGCTCATTTTCATTTATGTGACTCAGTCTCCTTCAAGTTGCCAAGGACACAGCAGCACACATGCTTCTTTCCTCTTTCTCACCAGACACCCTGTACGGGTCTTGTGAGTAAATCTGATGAGCTGTGACAGCACCAATCAGAAGCTAAGGGCTTTGAAAGATGGTAAGGTCATAACAAGAACTAAGAAAGGAAAACCTAAATAAATAGAGGAAAAAAAGCCACATGGCCTGCTGAACTTCTATCCAAGTAAGTTTCTTGGTGGATTTTTCTATAATCAGCCTAATATGAATTTTGCTGTTTCAGATCACAGAGTGTTCACACAGTTTAAAAAACTGTTAAAAGAGGGTCTTAAAGTAAATTGAACTTTATTACTATTCTTAAAAAGAAAATCAGTAAATATTAAATAAGCGGTTTTTTAACATAAAGTCAAATCAAGTGGTATTCAAGGATGCCTCACTACATTTTTTAAGAAATTTTGCAACTAAATTGTCTTTACTCATTAATTATTTGAAAAAGTTCTAAGTGATACATCCTGAAAAAAGTTTGGAAAAGGAATTATGTATGGATTATATAAAACAAACAATTCCAATGTATCTAATAGTCAAAATAAATAAAAATAATACAGATTTTTGATTAAATTCAACTAATATTATTTGTGCCTTTTGAAATTATTTAATTCTAAGGCCCTTAAATTCCTTAATATTCATGTCAATAAACAATATTTCTGTAAGTTAAAAAGACTGTAAATAACATTAAAAAGTAAATGACTGAAAAGTTTTTACATTTAACAAAGGGTTGACATGTGCAATAAATGAAGCACTTAAACAAATAAATAAGGAACACTCTAAGAGAAAAATGGAAAATGGTGATTAGAAGGCAAATTACAAAGGAATACTAATGCCCAAGATACGTGGAAAGAAAAATACGTAACCTCACTAGTAATCTAAGAAATGAAAATCTGAAAAATAACATTTTTTAAATGAGCAAAAAACAAAAATGAGAATTCCAAAGGTTGGCCAGAGTAGGAAGAAAATACTTTCATCTATCTCTGAGGGTGGTAGACACGGGTATATCTTTTTCAAAGACCATTTGTCAGCCTTAAAAATATACCAACTTTCTTATTAACCCAGCAAAGTTATTCTATGGAAACAGAGAAGTATGAAAAGATACATGATAAAGATATACATCATATCATCTAGTTCTGTTTTTGTTTTTTTAACAAAAACGTGACTGAGGACATTGTATCATCTAGTTTAATAACATAAACCTGCAAATATTCTAAATACCTAACAAAATAGAGATGTGGTTAATTATGGTATAGCCATATGATGAAATACAATGCAGAAATAAAATCAATTTGTAGAGATTTATTTTGCATGGAAATATAGTCACAATATATTATGAAAAAGTAGGCAAGAAAGTAGAATATGCAAAATAATCTCTTTTCAAACTAAAATTATTTTATTTATTTTAAAGCACAGATATGATATACAAATAAATTCTTGTTTTTTAAAAATGCCACAGATGAAAAGCAAAAGTCCCTATTACCATTTCTTTTACCATCCAACCTCCCTTCCCAGAAATAATCAGTATTAAATATCTGATTTATAGTATTCCAGATTTTTTTGGTATTTATCTACATATTTCTATAGGTACATATAGAAATACATATTTATAGCCAGGCATGGTGGCACATGCCTGTAGTCCCAAGTGCTTGGGAGGCTGAGGCGGGAGGATCACTTAAACCCAGGAGTTTGAGACCATCCTGGGCAACATAGCTAAATCCTATCACTAAAAAAAAGAACAAGGAAAAAAAACATATTTATGTTGTTTTGACATAATGGTATTATACTGTATGTGTTTGGGGGACTTACCCTTTTTACTTAATATGTCTTAGAGAGGTTTCCTTCTAAGTATAACACCCTTGATAACTACAACAGAATTTATTTCCACATTTCTCCATTGATTTAACTATGTATGTGTATGGTTCTAAAGTTGTATGTATAAGAGAAAAACAAAGTAGTATGAAGCCAAATACCACACTGTTTGCCACAGTTATCTCTGAAAGCTTTCTTCAATTTTTTGCTTTGAGCATTTATTACTTTTTCTATTAGAAGAAAATTGTTATATTAAAAATTATGATCAAAAATACTTAGAAAAAATATTTTGCATTCAAGAATTTATCTCAGAAACAGTACTTTTATTTTATAGCTGTCATCTAAATGAATGATGCATTGGCTAAAGTGAATGTTTTTCCTACTCAAAAAGAATATTTAACCTTGTCTAACTATAGTACTAACCATATTAACCTATCCATAATTAATATGCAATGACTGAAACAATGCAAAACAAATCAC
The DNA here is from genome assembly GCA_963574885.1 of Lepilemur ruficaudatus. Taxonomy (NCBI): domain Eukaryota; kingdom Metazoa; phylum Chordata; class Mammalia; order Primates; family Lepilemuridae; genus Lepilemur; species Lepilemur ruficaudatus. The sequence goes on from CAUYRT010103603.1 coordinate 22,120, forward strand.
ATATGCAATGTCTTCAGGTGAATGCAACTAACAATTTTTAACCATACTTTCCCCGGAATCCCAAAGTTCTTCTGGTAACTTCTGGGAATCTTTACAAAACAGATTGTAGTATCAGTGGACACAGCTTTGTTTCTACTCTAACTGCTTCCAAATTCTACTTTAATGTGGTTTGGACTATCTGTACTCAATATTGAAAAGGCTATCATGAAAAGTGCTTTACAACTTCAAATTACTTGTGCCATTTGAAATCGTTAATAAAGATAAAAGTTAAATATAACATCAAACATTTAAAACTTCTTAAAATGAAAGTAAGCTTATATGTGTGTTTTGCCAAGACATCAAGATTCAATGAAACCCATACCTAGAAGTATTAGGGTGAAACTGTAACACACCAAAGATAACATGAAAATATTAAAGTAGCTAGATTAAAAAACAATGGATTACAGTCAGAGGAGAAATAGACTGACAGCTGTATTCTCAATATCAATAAATGGAAACCAAAAGGCAAAAAGAATGACATCTTTAATGTGCTAAAAGAGAATAGCTGTCAACCTGAAATTCTACACCCACAAAAAATGTCTTTCAAGGACAGAGTTGATATAATGACATATTCAAATGAACATAAACCAAGAGAGAATGCCACTAGCAGAAACTGCAGTAAAGGAAATTCTAAAGGATCTACATCAGACAGAAGAAAATTAATCCCAGATGAAAGGTCTGAGATGTCAAGAAGGAATAAAGAGCAAAGAACATGTTAAATATGTGGGTAAATCTCGACAAACATTGAGTATATAAACAATAATAATAATGGCCTATGGGATTACAAAAAAAAAACTAAAACATACAATAGGTAAATCACTTCAAGATGGCTGACTAGAGGCATCAACACTTGCCTACTCCACAAAGAAGAACCAAACTAGCAAGCAGATAATCACACTTCAAATGAGCATTCAAGAGAGAGCACTAGAATTCAACAGAGAAGTAAAAGGGAACACCAGAGTCACAGGAGAGGGAAGGGAGGCAGTTAGCTCAGCTGGGACCCTGGAGAGGCTCCCGAGTATAGGGAAAGGGTAAGTGAGAGATCCCCAGTGATCCACACTCCCACCATGACCTCCTGCAATCCTAGCCATGGGAGAACTCATCGTGGCCCCAGAGAACAGAATACTGACCTGCCTGGAGACCACACAATGACATCGCTTCAAAGAGGGAGCTCACATCCATCAGGTCCCACACACCCTCCAAATACTAAGCAGCTGCAGCACCATGCCATTTTGAAAGCCCAGCTACTACAATGCATCCTGCCCTGGGGCCCAACATCCCCTGCATATCCTTATCCCTGGAGCCCCACCAACATCCCCTACACCCTGTGTCCACCAGGAGGGCTGTAGCAGCCAACAATGGTCAGACCCAGAAAAACAGCAAAGTCCCCAGCACTCTAGCATAACAGTGCCCTGCACCCCAGGGAACAGGAGCTGCAGTGCACCAGGGGGGCTGCCCTGGGGCAAAGGGCATGTGTTCCCTAGAGCCTGAGAAGTGCCTATGTGGGAGGGATAATGCAAACAGCAACACCTCCCCAACCCCAACAGCAGGGTAGCTGTGCATACGCCCTGAGAACAGGCTCTAATACCACCCAATGCAGCTGCCACTGCTGCTGCTGGGGGTGTGAGTGTGTGCCACTGGCAGCAACCCCAATTCCCTCAGCAGCAAGCCTGCCTATGTGCACTTGCACGTGCCCTGGTTTACCCTACTGCTGCCACCATCACCACTGAAGCATGTGACCCCCTCCCCCAGAGCATGAGAACCCCCTGCCTGTGGTTGCAGCTCCCTCCAGCAGCAAGGCCACAGTGCATCTGCACATGCTCTAAGGACAGGCTCCCCCACTCACCAATGCTGCTGCTGCATCCACCTGAGCACTCTGCCTGGGAGTGTGGGGATCACTCTGCCCACCATAGCCAGCTCCCAAGTGTGTTACCAGGGGGCCTTAGGACAGGCCCACCCAGCCTGACACCATCACCCCAATGCATGAGTACAACTCCCAGGAGCTTGGGGATTGCCCTGCCCTGTCTACCACTGCTGGCATCTGTATACTCCTCCCTGGGGCCTAAGGCCCACCTAGCCTGCCTACAGCCTACAGCCATAGCTGGCACTCACCTGCATGAGCCATGTGGCCTAGGGACTAGCCTGCCCAACCTGTTGCAGTCACTGCTGGCACCACTATGCGCTACTTCAGAGCCCAAGGGTTATCCTGCCACTGCTACTGCCATTACCCATGCCGAACACGCTACCCAGAGAACCAAAGACCCACCCACATGCCCAGCCCACTGCTTCCACTGCTGGTACCTGAGCAAGCCATGTGGAGGCCCAACAATTGACCCATTTAAATCAGGTAACACTGATGTCTGCATATATCGATATGGGCCCAAGGACAGGTACACTCAGCCCACTGTTGCCATCACTGGGCCCCAAGGACTGGCCCACCTGGTATCCCCAACCCAAGCAAAACCTCACCACAGCCTCCATTAACAACTGTAGCCTAAGCTACTGTGGAAACCACAAACACCACTGACACTGTTTACAGCAGAAGAAATCATACTGAAACTATACTGCTGCACACATCCAGATCAAAGCTAAAGTGTCCTACCCAACCGACACCATAGATACATCTTCAGGAAAAAGTCTTCCCCTCCAAAGGCCAATCCAAAAAATTAAAAGAAGCCAGTGTTACACCAGATGCACATATATCAGTGTAAGGACACAAGAAATATGAAAAAAAAAAAACAAGGATATATGACACCTCCAAAGAAACATAATAATTGTCCAGCAACAGATTACAATGAAAATTTATGAAATGCCTAAAAAAATTCAAAACAACGATATAAAAGCAGCTCAGTTAAATACAAGAGAATAAAGATAAATAGTACAAAGAAATCAAAGGAATTCCTCAAAAACTGATTCATGTGATTAACTGTACACCTCGGTAAATTCACTGAAAATCATTTAATTGTACACATTTTTTTTTAAAAAAAACAACAGAAAATCCTGTATGTGCATTTTCCATTTCTACTTCCAGTTCCAGCATGGAGTAAACACACCCCATGCTGTCTCTGTCACTGAATAACTATAGGAATGAAGGAAGAATGAGAGAAATGATAAATATCTGGGTAAATATAATGGGCTATACTTTTTTTATTAAGTTCTTTAAAAATGTATGTATCCATTGACATGAACTAAGCATTTTCCCAAGGATTTTCAGTGTATATAGGTGGAACACATAAGACAACTGTAATACTAAGAGGGGAGGGAAAGGAACCAAAGTGTAAAATATTGATTCCATGTAGATTGTTAAAAGCTAAGATTTTATTTTGTAAGCCCTGGAGCAACAACTGTAAAAAACTATCTCCAGAAATATATAAAAATAACAGAATAAATAAATTATGATTGAATACTGAAAACTGTTCAAATGACCCAAAAGAAGGCAGAAAAGAGAAAATGGAAAGAAAAAACTCCAGAGAAGACAATAAAATGATAGGCTTGAACCTAACCATGTCTATTTTACTAAATATTAATGGTATAAACACACCAACTAAAAGACAGAGATCATCAGAACAGTTAAAATATGAGAAACTTTAGAAACTCACTGTGGAAGTATAATAAGAGTAAAATATATATACACACACACACATACACACACCTTGAAAATGCTAATAAAAAAGAAAGCTGAACTATTTATATTAATATCAGACAAACCAGAATTTAGAGCAAATAAAAATTACCAAGGATCAAGATAAACATTAATAAGTGTCAATTTATGAAGAAAACTATAATCCCAAATAAGTATGAAGCTATTAATAACTACAGTGCTCTAAAACTGTTATGTATAGAATTGTTTTCCCCAAAAAACATTTTGAGTGAGCCTGAATCCAATATGATTCGTGTCCTCATAAGAGAATACGTACAGACATAGAGACATGGGAGACCACAACTAGATGGATACAGAGATTCAAATAATATGTCTACACACCAAGGATTGCTGACAACACCAGAAGCAAAAAGTAAGGCACAAATTCTTCCTCTGGCCTAGAGACTTCAGAGAGAGCATGGCCCTGCTGGCACCTTAATTTCACACTTCCACCTTCCAATACTTTGAGAGAATAAATTTTGGTTGTAAAAAATGTGAAGTGCAATCCACTTTGTGGTAATTTGTTACAGTAGCCCCAGGAAACTAATACACTGATAAAAACAAAGGATAGGAAAATCCACATT